>UESW01004174.1:250951-290939 GCA_900491605.1 Calamus simplicifolius | reverse complement strand
CTATAGGGATGACTTGCATTAATTTTATTTTTTTCATTATTGTCCAAATATATGCTCATAAAATAATGGGAACTTGTATGCTATAAGAGGAATAACAACAACGTTCCACTATTTTTATTGAAATTGTGATGCTTGTGCATGTCATTGTCCTGATTCGCCGCAAATACCTTAAGTTTAGAACGAAGGGTCGACAACTTGTAGCTAGCTTGTATGGATACTCATAGCATGCATGAGTGTACGTTATAAATTTAAATTAATAGATGCAAACTAAAATTTTTAAAATAAACATAAATAACTATAAGTAAATAATTATAATAAATTATAAAAAAGAATAAATGGAGTAAGAAAATTTAGTTATAGAGGTAACGCAAATTATATTGTCCTTGAAAATGGATTTCATATTTTTGGAATCAATAACTTAGCTACCTTTCAGGATGAACTATGGTAATATTTTTATAAAAAGAAGCTCTTAATTAAATAGATTTATTGAATTACTTCTGGTTGTTCATTGCCATCAGAGGTTGTAGCTCTTAACTATATAGATTTTTTGAATTACTTCTGGTTGTTCATTGCCATCAGAGGTTGTGATATTTTTTAGGAAGAAAAGGAGTTTTCAGAGTTTCTGAAAGATTAAAAAAAAAAAAAACGAGAATACAAAGTTATGTGATTCAATTCTAGGGAATGAAGAGGAGGAATATTTATAGACGCACCTGTTCGGTGACATCCATATTTGCAGCCTCATGGTAAAATCCTAACAAATAATCATAACAGTCAGGTCTTGGATGTGTTGGACCAAATGGACTGATTCAATTCTTGCATGGGCTAGACCAAACAGGCTGAAGTAAGATTAGGCCCAATTTCCATATGTAGGCCTTTCTACTAAGAGACATCCAATGCAGCACAAATCAACATATAACTTTTATTATCTAATATGAAACTAAAAACAAGAAAAAATTACAAAATATAAATAGTTAAGTGGAACAATTTAGGACCTCAATTAAAAGGCTAGTTAAGAAGGTAGTATTTGAGCTCCTTGATCTTGTAGAATTTTCTTGGTACATAATCGATGCAAAAATTTGCTAGCATGGGCGCTCTTACATACTCCTTTCATTGAAGCATTGGCATCTTTGCCTTCTTCATCAAATCCATATCTAAGTTCAATCGAATTCAATACAAATACATAAAGTCCATTTATAGTGTTTCTTAGTTTATATGGGCCATGGGTTGAGCCTTCTTTGGTACCATTATAATAATTTAGGACTCACAAAAAAATTAATCAGAAGGTATTATTAAGGTTTTTAATCTTATATAAGTGCTTCTTTTGCAAGTGACTAAACGATGTGGTATCAATGTTTCTAGATTCATATTTAGCTTCAACATTGCTGGAGATAATTATGAGAGGAAACCGAACATTTGGAAAAGAGTGATTTTGGACTTTCGGGGTTGAATTGAACTGACCATAAATAAGACCGCAATGAAAAAAAAAAAAAAAAAAAAAAAAAAAAAACTCATGGGTGAACAAACTATCCATAATGTCGTTATCCTGCATCTATCTGCTGATGGATAAATGCTAACTAGATTTATAAGTCTAGGACAATCCTCGATTCAAGATCTGATCTATTACAAGACAGTCTTATTTATATAGGCTAAAATATACTTTGATCCTCAAACTTTCACCTAAAATTCATTTGGATTCCTAACTTTGTCACAATTTAGATCATCAAGTTCTAAGCAAGTTATATTTGACATTCAGATATATAAGATTAGCTAAGATTGACATAATATATAGCTGGCATATCATTCCTCTGAGATGGATATATGGGTTAATTGACAGAATGACATATTATCTGGTCTATCAATTTTATAAGAATTCGTATTATGGAATGTTAAAGTAAAGTATACTTAAAATATAAAATTAAACAGTAACAATAAAGGTTTAAAGATCAAAGGTATATTTTTATTATTTATTTGTTGGGGGGAAAATCGACATTGCATTAATATCCATGCGAGGCGGCTAAGTCCAACCTCCTCCCTTCGCCTTTCCGGGCTTCCATAGCTCGGCCCCTTTCGAGCTTCCATAGCTCGGCCCCTTTTCGGACTTCCGTAGCTCGGCTCCTTCCGGGCTTCCATAGCTCGACCCTTCCGGGCTTCCGTAGCTCGGCTCCTTCCGGACTTCCGTAGCTCGGCTCCTTCCGGGCTTCCATAGCTCGTCTCTTTCCGAGCTTCCGTAGTTCGTCCCCCCCCGAGTCACCATGGCCCGGCTACGTTAAATGATCCAC
Organism: Calamus simplicifolius; assembly: GCA_900491605.1. NCBI lineage: Eukaryota > Viridiplantae > Streptophyta > Magnoliopsida > Arecales > Arecaceae > Calamus > Calamus simplicifolius. The sequence goes on along the minus strand of UESW01004174.1, from coordinate 288,660 downwards.
AATCCAATACCCAACTCCGCGGAACCTGACGCGGGAGAGCCCGGGTTCACCATAACGACATCCTAGACAAGGAATCATGTCGAAACGTGGCCTAGGACCTATCATAATTCCCCCAAGCCTACTCAGCCAGATCTCAGTCATCAAGAAGCTCTCCTGGCCGTCGATCCCCTAACAAACAGGATATGGATTCTAACGGCCCCACAACGGCCTGATTCTGTCCACCTCCGTATCCTAACAACCTCTGAACCTTCCAGAAGGCACTCAAGACACAGGTGATAGCCTATAACTACCACACTAGCAGATTCCCTCAGGTACGCACGCGCTCCCCTAGACGCACACTCATACGTGCGCTCTCACTCTCCTGCCCTCAGGCCAGCAGCTCGTCGGTGCTCTTGCCTTCTAGGGCTCTCGATTGGCCACCCCCGGAGAGGCCTCCCAGAGAGATCCACCTCCCATTATCTTGTTGATCGCCGATTTCTTCTCCACTGACTTGAGCGTCGGAGGGTCTTCCGTGGAGGGCCACCCCCAATGCCTCTCGTGCGAGGACTTTTTGTGCAGGTCCGCCCCCTCTCCCTCGAGATCGACCGCGCCCAAGTCGGAGGACGGATCCCGGCGGCAATAGATTGGCGCTAGAGGAAGGGCCTCAAGTCCCATTAAAACTTGAAAAGAGGAGATAAGGATCTAAATCCGGAGCAGAACCTCTCTAATGGTCAACCGGAGAAGAGCAACCTCGGAAGCTCAAGATCAGGCCGCTTCCCAGAGGCCTGATCCGACGAGCGGTGTAGCGCCGCAACCACCACCAGTCGAAACCCCATCACTGCCTGCCATCCCGGTGACCCAGGACCAGTTTGCCTCGCTGGTCCAACAAGTTCAAACTCTGACCCATCTGGTCCAGGAGCGCCTTGCAGCTCCTCCTGCTCCGCACTTTCATAAGGAAGCGGCAGTTTCTTCTTCGCCGGCAACTTCCTCCTCTAGTCCGTGCAAATCCGAGGACCCCATGCATCGGCCTAGAGGGGACAAGCCAGTCCCGCCAGGCGGCCACAACGGAGATCCTCCTAGATCTAGGCGGGCCCGGTCTCTCTCGCCGGTGACCTCCCACTATGATTCGATGCCGTCTCTGCGATCTTCTCGCCCAGCTCCTCCCCTGACCGGCGAAGAGGAGATCCGTCGCCAGATCCAGGAAATGCGACAAGAACTGGATGCCGCGAAGCAGGCCCATCTGCCCCAGCCCAAGGCGGAGCAGGGCATCCCTTTCTCTAAGAGGATCATGGAGGAAGTAATTCCCTCCCATGTCAAGTTATCGGCGTCGAACCCTATCACTGCTCTTCCGACCCGGATGACCATCTCAGCAGCTTCCGGTCAATTATGATGTTCCACAGAGCATCTGATGCGGTCCTCTATCGCACCTTCCCCTCTACCCTCGGAGGATCCGCTCGAACTTGGTTCAATGCTTTGAAGCCAGGTTCTATTGATTCATTCGACGAGCTGAGCCACCTTTTCATCGGACAGTTCGTCAGCAGTCGCCGTCACCGACGAAGATCCGACTTCCTCTCCGAAGTTAAGCAGAGAGAGGGGGAGTCCTTGAGGAATTACCTTGGCCATTTCAATAAGGACCATGTTGGAAGTGGACCACCTTAATCATGAGGTGGCCAAGTCTGCTTTGGCGGGGGGAGTTTTGAAGGAAAGCGACTTCTACCTAGCAATGGAGGTCAGCTACCCCCCAGCCTATCTGATATGATGGCCCTGGCAGACAAGTACGCGAGAGTCGAGGAGTCGCAGAGAATTGCCCACGCTGAGCAGGCAAAGAAGCAGGAGCCCAAAGTCCCCGACAGGCACTGTCCCGCTCGGTGACCAAGTTCGCCTCGCCGCCAGAGAGTCCCTCCGCTGCCGCCAAGGAATCGCTCCCAGAGTCCTCCCAGACGATTCAACCACTACACTCTGTTGACCATGCCCCGGGCGCAAATCCTCATGGAGATAGAGCGCCAGCTCCCCCGGCCAATACCTCTCTGAGGGAACCCGACCCGAAGAGATCCTACCAAGTACTGCCGTTACCACCGGGAGTATGGCCACGACAATGAAGAATGCTGGCAGCTAAAAAATGAAATCGAGAGACTGATCCAGGGGGGCGACTGAATCAGTTCAGAAGGGCGCCCGAGCCACAACAACAAGGAGGTGACCGCCAGCCCGAACTTCAACAACCTCCTCCTCCACCGAATCCGTCCGTGATCGATCGTATTAATATGATTGAAGAGGCCGGCAGATCGAGCCCCAGAGGCGACAGTGATGGATCAGTGCCAAAGAAGGCACGAACGAGCGAGCTCTCCTTCTCCGATGATGATCTCCTAGGGATACAGCTCCCCCATGATGACGCACTAGTTATATCCCTTAATTTGAACAACTATGATGTAAGCCGAATCCTAGTTGATAGTGGAAGTTCGGTAAATGTTTTGTACCTTGGTGTGTTTGCTAGGATGAAATTACTCATAGAAAATCTTCGAGCCGTGGATTCCACCTTGATGGGATTCACAGGCGACGTCGTCGTCCCGGAAGGGGTCGTCACCCTGACAGTCCGCGCGGGAACCTGACCCCTTGTGACCATTATTCAGACAGACTTCCTAGTGACCGACCTCAGATCCCCCTACAATGCAATATTCGGCAGGCCCGGTCTGATGTCCCTCAAGGCAGTTGTCTCCATCCCGCACCTATCCATGAAGTTTCCCATCGAACGAGGAGTTGGAGTTGTTCGGGGAAGTTAGGCCATGGCTCGGCAGTGCTTTGTTACAGGCCTACAGTCTAGAATGCCAGAGATTGATGGGCTAGATGCTCGCGAGGACTTCGCTGAACAAAGGGGAGAACCGGCAGAGGAATTGGAGGAGATACCGCTGGACGAGGCTTGTCCCGACCGAACCATCAAAATCGGGTCGCTGCTCAAAGGAGAGCCTCGACACAGATTGATCGGGTTCCTCCGAAGCAACGCTGACATCTTCGCCTGGTCCGCCTCCGACATGCCAGGGATCAGCCTCGAGGTTCTCGTCCATCATCTCAATGTGGACGAAATGCACATGTCGGTTAAGCAGAAGAAGAGGAGCTTCGTCCCAGAACGACAAAAGGCCATTGAAGAAGAGGTAGACAAACTCATCAAAGCCAATTTCGTTCGAGAGGTAAATTACCCGAGCTGGCTGTCAAACGTTGTCATGGTGAAAAAGTCGAACGGCAAGTGGAAAATCTGCATCGACTTCACCGACCTCAACAAAGCCTGCCCGAAGGACAGCTTCCCCCTCCCTCGGATCGACCAGCTCGTGGACGCCACCTCAGGCCACCAGATGCTGTCATTCATGGACGCCTACTCCGGCTACAATCAGATCCGAATGGCCCCTGAAGATGAAGAAAAGACCGCCTTCATAACTGACCGAGGTACTTACTGTTACCGCGTTATGCCTTTTGGTCTTAAAAATGCAGGTGCCACCTACCAGAGGCTGGTCAACAAAGTGTTCAAGGAGCAGATCGGCCGGAATATGGAGGTGTACATGGACGACATGCTGGTTAAAAGCAAGGAGGCTTCACGACATGTTGAGGACCTCGCGGAGAGCTTCACCACCCTGCGCAAGTACGGGATGAGACTCAACCCGACCAAATGTGCCTTCGGTGTTAACTCGGGGAAGTTTCTCGGCTTCATGGTCTCCCAACGAGGTATTGAAGTGAACCCCCAGAAGATTCAAGCTCTCCAACAAATGGCGCCCCCGGCATCTGTCAAAGAGGTCCAACGCCTAACTGGGAGGATAGCGGCTCTAAATCGCTTTGTGGCGCGATCGGCCGAAAGATGCCTCCCCTTCTTCAAAACTCTTCGATCGGCCAAAAACTTCCAGTGGACTCCCAAATGCCAAAGGTCATTTCAAGATCTCAAGAAGTACCTCGGCTCGCCCCCGCTCCTCAGTAGTCCGACCCCAGGGGAGACCCTATTCTTGTACCTGGCTGTTTCGGAAGGTGCAGTCTGCTCGGTGCTGATCAAAGAAGAAGGCAAAGTCCAGAAGCCGATCTACTATGTCAGCAGGCTACTCCGCGATGCGGAGATGAGGTACAGTAGAATTGAAAAGATGGTGTTAGGTTTAATCACCTCAGTTCGGAAGCTGCGACCGTACTTCCAAGCACATTCCATGACGGTTCTAACCGACCAACCCATCAAGGCGGTGGTCCACCGTCCCGAGACATCGGGGAGAATGACCAAATGGGCCGTCGAGCTAAGTGAGCATGACATACATTTCCAGCCTCGCCCAGCTATCAAGGCCCAGGTGCTAGCCGACTTCCTCCTCGAGTGTACCATCCCGGAGGACGGTTCTACACCAGACTCCCCTGAAGAACCAAAAGCTGGAGCCCGATGGCTCCTCCATGTCGACGGATCATCTAATGCCCATTGCTCCGGTGCGGGTTTAGTTCTTACCAGTCCGGAGGGAATTACCTTTGAATATGGCATCCGATTTTCCTTCCCGACCTCCAACAACGAAGCCGAGTACAAAGCCCTGTTAGCCGGTCTCCGAATTGCCCACAATCTGAAGGTGGAAAAGCTTAATGCCTTCACCGACTCTCAGCTGGTAGCCGGCCATGTACGGGGAGAGTTTGAGGCCCGGGAGCCAAACATGATTCGATATCTTCAGGAGGTATGGAACCTGCTTCTCCATTTTGCCAAATTCGAAATTATTCAGATTCCCAAATCCGAGAACGTCCGCGCCGACCAACTCTCCCGATTGGCGACCGCGGAAACAATGGATGCCGAGCAAAAGTTCCACTTGGAGACCCTGGAAAGGCCCAGCATCGCGGAAGCCGACCAAATAATGCAAGTTGAGGCCGAACCATCCTGGTTCGACCCTATCCTCAAATACCTCAAAGAAGGATCGCTTCCGTCCGACCGGAGAGAGGCTAGAAAGCTGAGGCTGCAGGCCACTCATTACATATTGATTGACAACCAACTTTACAAACGGTCTTTTTCTATGCCGCTGCTCAGATGCCTTCGCCCGTCCGAGGCAGATTATGCTCTACACGAGGTACATGAAGGGATTTGCGGCAATCATCTGGGAAGCCGGTCCCTATGCCACAAAGTGCTACGACAAGGCTACTACTGGCCGACCATGCAAAAAGATGCAGATGACCTAGTTCGAGCCTGCGACCCCTGCCAGAGGCATTCGAGCATCCAAAGGCTCCCTTCCGCTGAGCTGATTCCTATATCCTCCGCTTGGCCCTTCGCCAAATGGGGGATAGACATCCTCGGCCCATTCCCGCTTGCCACAGGGCAGCGAAAATTTCTATTTGTCGCCATTGACTACTTCACCAAATGGGTCGAAGCGGAAGCGGTGGCACAAATTACCGAGGCACGGGCCAGGGATTTTGTTTGGAGGTCTATCATCTGCCGATTCGGCCCCCCGCATACTATAATCACCGACAACGGTAAGCAGTTTGACAACTCTAAATTTCGCCAGTTCTGCGAGGAGCATGGAATCCGTCACCACCTCACTTCGGTCGGGCACCCATAAGCCAACGGAGCGGTCGAAGTGACCAATAGGACCCTCCTACAAGGAATCAAAGCTCGCCTCTCCAGAGCCCAAGGCAGGTGGGCGGAGGAGCTGTACCATGTCTTATGGGCATACCGCACAACCCCGAGAATCCCGACAGGTGAAACCCCATTCCAAATGGCTTTCGGTACAGAGGCCATTATCCCTGTGGAAGTCGGCCTCCCATCATTGCGGGTGGACAGCTACTCAGAAGAAGCTAGCAACGAACAACTCCGCACCAACCTCGACTTGGTGGAGGAAATTAGAGAGAAGGCCCGGATCAGAGTGGCTGCTTATCAACAAAGGGTGGCCCATTACCATGCTTCCAGAGTCAAAGGGAAGACCTTCCTACCCGGCGACCTTGTCCTCCGAAAGGCCTCTGTTTCCAAACCGCTGGAACAAGGAAAGCTGGCGCCAAACTGGGAGGGCCCGTACCAAGTAGCGGAGATCATCGGACCGGGAACCTACAAGCTACAAGATCTGGATGGGAAATCCATTCCCCGGACGTGGAATTCGGACAATTCTCCGAACCTTGGCAGGGCCAAGTAAAACATTCTCCGAACCTCGGTTGGGCCGAGCAACAAATTCTCCGAACCTTGGCAGGGCCAAGTAAAATATCCTCCGAACCTCGGCTGGGCCGAACAACAAATTCTCCGAACCTTGGCAGGGCCAAGTAAAACATTCTCCGAACCTCGGCTGGGCCGAGCAATAAATTCTCCGAACCTTGGCAGGGCCAAGTAAAATATTCTCTGAACCTTGGCAGGGCCAAGTAAAATATTCTCCGAACCTCGGCTGGGCCGAGCAACAAATTCTCCGAACCTTGGCAGGGCCAAGTAAAATATTGTCTGAACCTCGGTTGGGCCGAGCAACAAATTCTCCGAACCTTGGCAGGGCCAAGTAAAATATTCTCCAAACCTCGGCTGGGCCGAGCAACAAATTCTCCGAACCTTGGCAGGGCCAAGTAAAACATTCTCCGAACCTCGGCTGGGCCGAGCAACAAATTCTCCGAACCTTGGCAGGGCCAAGTAAAACATTCTCTGAACCTCGGCTGGACCGAGCAACAAATTCTCGAACCTTGGCAGGGCCAAGTAAAACATTCTCCGAACCTCGACTGGGCTGAGCAACAAATTCTCCGAACCTTGGCAGGGCCAAGTAAAATATTCTCCGAACCTTGGCTGGGCCGAGCAACAAATTCTTCGAACCTTGGCAGGGCCAAGTAAAATATTCTCCGAACCTCGGCTGGGCCGAGCAACAAATTCTCCGAACCTTGGCAGGGCCAAGTAAAATATTCTCCGAACCTCAGCTGGGCCGAGCAACAAATTCTCCGAACCTTGGCAGGGCCAAGTAAAATATTCTCGAACCTCGGCTGGGCCGAGCAACAAATTCTCCGAACTTTGGCAGGGCCAAGTAAAACATCCTCCGAACCTCGGCTGGGCCGAGCGATGAATTCTCCGAACCTTGGCAGGGCCAAGTAAAACGTTCTCCGAACCTCAGCAAGGCTGAGTAAAAATTTCTTCAGGTTAAGGCGTCGGCTGAAAGCCGAAGTGCGTAGGCCCCGATTAAGGCCGAGGGACTTCCAAATAGCCCCCGAAATTTCTGCCGGTTTAAAACGAAGCACGCTGAGCAAAAAACCGTTGACACACAAAAGGAAGGGCCCATTAAGCCCCACGTAATTGGCCAAAAGCCCCGAGCAGAGCCAAGGAATGCCCCTCTGCTACTAAAATCTTTGGGTAACGCCCCTATAACCCATCGATCAAAGCGTCTACTTCGACGCGTGAGCCAGTGGAGCCACGCCGACTCCCTAACTATTACGCGAATGACATGTTTAAAAGAAAAAGACTCTTGAAAAAGAAAGGTTATCGGAACATAGCCTCTTTGTATTAACCCGAAAAGAGGGGAGCACACAAAAAGAGAGGCAAGAAAAGCGAAAGCACAAAACGAAAATAACGGAGGCCCTAAGTCAGGGGTCGGAGTTGCTTCCGGACGCCAGCAGACCCTCCAGGCGCTCGGTGAGATCAGCCACCTGCTGGCGAAGCGATTCGACCTCCTCCCTCTGTCGGTCTATCACCCGACGCAGGGCCTCCGCCTCCTTGGTCGTTACGTCCATGTACTCCTCTACGACCCTCACAAGCTGCTGATTGCTCGCGAGGGCCGACGCCAGGCCCAGTCCGTCGACAGTGACGGTGGTACGCCTCCTCTCCAAGTGAAGTAAGCCATTGAGAGATGTGTGTAATTCTCATGAGGATCGCCCTCGAGAGGCCATAATCCAATATTTCTTCGAAAACTGGACAGAGGGATGACTGAGACCACACCTCTCGGTCATATTTATACTCGCTGGGCAGATATCTCAATCGGTCGCGCCGTAGTCACCAACCTATAAGAATTTGCCACGTGTCGTTGCTTCAATGACTGCAGAATTTGAGGTACCACACCCCATCCCGAGTAAGATCGGTAAGTGTGGACTGACTGATCGGGAATCCCCCCGAACAGACTACCTTCGATCTGCCGCCCCCAATAATAAATGCTCACGGCATTTCCCCAAGCTCCTTTTTCGGGAGGAGCAGAGGGGAGAGATCCGGCGTCTGGCCGATGACTTGTCCCCTCGGGAAGGGTTACGTTGTACCGCTCGTTCCGCCCAGATGTCCCCTCACCGAGCGTCATAGAGATCTTACACTACAGCTCATAGTGGCAGCTAAGTCATTTCTCCGAGCCCTGAACCTTCGAACCTTGGCTGGGCCGAGCCAAAAGTTCTCCGAATCTCGGCTGGGCCGAGCGACAATTTCTCCAAACCTTGGCGGGGCCAAGTAAAAAATTCTCGAACCTCGGCTGGGCCGAGCTACAAGTTCTCCGAATCTCGGCTGGGCCGAGCGATAATTTCTCCGAACCTTGGCAGGGCCAAGTAAAACATTCTCCGAACCTTGGCAGGGCCAAGTATAGCATTCTCCAAACCTCGGCGGGGTTGAGCAACAGTTTCTCCGAACCTTGGCGGGGCCAAGTGAAACATTCTCCGAACCTTGGCAGGGCCAAGTATAGCATTCTCTGAACCTCGGCGGGGCCGAGCAACAGTTTCTCCGAACCTTGGCGGGGCCAAGTGAAACATTCTCCGAACCTTGGCAGGGCCAAGTATAGCATTCTCCGAACCTTGGCAGAGTCAAGTAAGAAATCTCCGGACCTCGGCTAAGCCGAGCTACGAGTTCTCCAAACACTGGTGAAGCCAAGCGCTAAACTTCGGCAAGGCCGACCCACGAACATTCAAGCTCCGATAAGAGCGAAGCACAAAAATTCCAAGCTTCGGACCGAAGCAGGGAGTGCATTTCTCCGAACGGTCCCTAGACCGTCGCTTACGAACCTCAGTTAGTTCGGATAGTGCGGGATCCTCGTCTAAGGACGAGCGAGACGCCTTCGTACCCCACGAACAGAAACAACAGCGAACTCGGCACAAAAAGATAAATATTGAAAAACTAAACGGAACTCTCTTTATTTATTGCCAATCAGGATCAGTTACAAATGCCTTAGAGGCATTACAAGGACATTGAAATGCATAAAATAAAGATAAGTACAAAACTCGGGCAACTGCTTCAAAGCAGACGTAGGCAACTGTGATGCTCCGGCGTCCGACCGCCGAACCAGATAAGTCGCATCCAGTCAGCTCGAGCTGATGATAGCCGGGCGACATAGACCAATAGTTGCGACCAGCTTCAGTCAATAATGATATCTCGGTGATCCAACCGAGATATCTGGATGGCCATCCCAGACCACCCAACGAGGGACCCCTCGGCGAGCAGGTAGGGAGCCAGTAGACCCTGGCATCGGAACGCTCTCCCAAACCGAGTGTATACCACCACACCTTACCAAGTCTCAAGGACAAGGGGTCGGCGGGCGGCACACTTTCACCCCCTCCCCATGTGGTAAAAGATTCCCCAGGCAGCCGAGCCCAGGAATCCAAACCAAGGGAGGAGGCGAAATTCACACAACCCATGGGAGGTCCGCGTACACTTCCTACCATGCGTCTCCGAAGGAGAACCACAAAGGTCACACGGGAAGAGTATATGTGCGCTCCCCGTGTGATCTCTGCGCCCTCCATGTGCGCTCTCCATATGATCTCCGGGACTCATCCCCTAAGGGCGAGCCATCCTTCGGCAGCTCCTTCGTCTCTCCAACTATCCGGAGGCAAAAGGCTTGCAAGAGAAAACCTCAGTCCTCCCACTCCCAACAGCAGAGAAACGAGCATGATAAAAGCTCTAATGGAAAAGAAATTTTGGGGATGACCAAACATGACCCCTATTTTCCCCCTTTTTATAGACAAAAATGAACCGGGGAAAAGCTACCCAAGCTGTAAGCCCCGAGATTCAAACATCTGGCCCATGCCACCACGTGGCCCCTCAGGATAGACGCGGCGCCCTACTGCGCGCCAAGCCCACCGCCTGAGTTGTGACGTATACGGAGATCTCCTCCTGATCCTGAATCACGGTCATTAAATGCAGGAGATCGTCCACTAGCACTTCGAAAACTGGCAGGTTCAGGGGATCGTCCTTCGAAAATAACGTCCTCCAATGGTAAGCGGCTGCGTACGCAGCACGATGAAACGACCTGCATGGGAAAAGGGCACCTTCCGGAAAGCTTTAAGTGCAACTTTATGTTCTCCACGGCGCCGTACCACCGATTTTGGTAAAACAAAAACCGATTTGCCTGCAAAACGGCAGGGCGCTGACAGAATAGCAAAAGGCGCGAAAACCTATTTTTACCTATCGGCCCTAGCCGACCTATTTTTACTTGTTGGCCCTCGCCGACCTATCTTTGCTTGTCGGCCCTAGCCGACCTATATTGTTTGTCGGCCCTAGCCGACCTATTTTGCCCGTCGGCCCTAGCCGACCTATCTTTGCTAATCGGCCCTAGCCAGTCTATCTTGATTGTCGGACCAAGCCGACCTACTCTGCCAATCGGTCTTAACCGTCCAGCTTTGTTTCTTCAGCCTTAATTAAGACATGAGCCGAACCGGATCGCCTGTCGGTTCACCGGTCAAGGCAATCGCCCCGCCTTGGGTTAAGCCAATGCACTCCCTCAATCTCAAAACAAAACTGACCAAACAACATCAGCGATCCATAAGTTGCTCACGATTGAGGCAAAACCCGGCGGCAACAGAACACTTAAATGAAAATAAAGGTTTCATTCGTTAAAAAGCGTCGGTCAGAGTTTCAAGAAACAAAGTGCGGGAGTGGCCTCTAAGAGCCGGGAACCACATCGGTTTTGGAGGAGCTCTCGGTTACATCCACAGAGGTGTGACTAGACTCGCCCTTCTCTAATACCTTTGCCCCTTCAGCGGCAATTTGCGACCGTCCCTCAGAAGCTGCGGCTTCGCCGAGACCCGGGACAGCACCAGGATCAGTGTCGGAGACGTCGACATATTCGTCCTCTTCTTCTCCTTCGGACTCACCGTCATCAGGAGTTTCAGCGTCCAGAAAAGAGAGATCCCATTCTGGATGCTCGCTGGATATCTTCTCTTTGCATTCCTGCAGCCCAAGTTGGAAGGCGTCAACGCCGATAGCATCCTGCCTCCCCTTGAGTATGGCGAGCTGCATATTAGCCTCAGCAGCCTGCTTCTCAGCCTCCACGACTTGAGCCCGCAGAATGATGTTTTTCTCCTCAAACTCGCCGGCCCGCATCTCGAATTCTGAGCTCTTATTGCTGTTGGACACAAGCTCACCTTGAAGAGCCCGAATCTCCAACTCCAACTTCGCCATCTGAGAAAGCCAAAGTTAGTCGGCATCACAAGAAACCAGTAGAAGAAGCTAAAAAGGGGGGGGGGGGGGGAGGGAAATTAGATCGTACCTCCTCCTCTCGTCTGGCCAACCTCTTGGCCGACTCCTCAGCCTCACCCCTGGCTCTTGTTCTGTCATCCCCGACCAGCTCGACTCTCTCCTGCAGATTGTTGATCCTCGACTGTTTGCTCCGATTTCCTCCCGGGCTTGGGATAACTCGTTGCTCACCCGAGCTATTGTCCCTTGGTGCCACTTAGCGCCCTCCCTCAAGTGAGCTATTTCGCCATCGCGCCGCTTCAGCTTCTCCTCCACTTCGCCAAGCATTCTGGCCAGGCGCTTTCTTTCATCGGCAGCTTTCCTTCCCAGCCGACCCAAGCTTTCACTATGTTCCTGCCGCATCGCCGCCACCTCCGCAGAATGCTTTGATTCGATTCTGGCCAGCTCCAAGCACGCGTTATCGTTCTTCGCCAGGAGTTCCTGCAACTCCTCCACCCTACGCTTTTGCTTGGACACCTCGGCTAGGGCGACCTGGTGTGCCGCCCTTATTCCCTTCAAGCTCCTATTACTCATATCCATAAGCTCTTCGAACTTCTCAGACTCCTTCAGTCATGATTGAAGCTCGGCATTGTCCCTCCTGGCCTGAATGCTGGCCCCCGTCGCCAAACTCAAATGCCAGCACATCGCCCGAGAAAGCAAAACACTCTGCGAGATAAAAGATGAATAAAAACCCACGATGGGGTCACTCAGGAAACATCTACCGCACAAGAGAAATAACTTACCCGCGAGGCATAGGCCCGAGTCATCCTCATCAGGGTCGTATTGTCGATGTCGGGAAGGAGATGGACACTTTCGGTCACGCCCTGCTGACCGAACGCAGCGTCGACCAGCTCCAAGTCTGCAAACTTGTCCACCGAAGGATCTGCACCCGGATACAAGGCCGACCTCATTAAGGCGGAAAACGCCTCCTCAACACCAGCGCTCGAACCGCTGGGCTGACCGTCCCCGCCTGAGGGACCGACCCGGGCGACCTCCGTCTGAGAGGCCCCCAACTTCCCAGCCTCCTCTATCAAGGCCCTGGCTTGGACTTCTTCGGATAATTCGGCTAGCCCAAGCGCCAGCCTCCCCAAAATCTTTTTCGAGGGAGCTCCCAATGCGGGACTCCCACCTTGCTGCGTCCCCTCCTCCGACGCATCTTTCTCGGTTACCACCATCTGTGTCTCCGCCACAGGGCCCCCCGGGGTCTCGGCCCATCCTACCACTTGCGCCTCCTCTGCAGGCTCCACTGAAGCCTCTATCTGGCCTGCCTCCTGAACTACCGCGAGCGACCCGGCTTCACTACTACCGGACTCCCCTGCAGAAAGACCAAGTGGAAGCTCTCCCTGAACCTCCTTGGCTGCAGCTATCCCTTCCTCCTCTCCCGCTGGAGCCGGTGGTGATTCCGCGGGGACACGAGGCCTCATGGAAATGACCACCTTCGCCAGATCCGTTGTTGGTTCCTCCTTCATAAGGGACGCGATCAAACGAACCAACGGAGCCTCGTCTGAGCTATCCGATATCTCTAACATGGGAGGGCCAGGGATCGTGGCTTCTTTCCTCAAATCCTCCTTCGCCCCCGGCGCTCCTGTCGTGACCGCTCCAGTGTCCGACGGGCTTCTTATGGAGGTATGAGCCCTTTTCTCGGGCCTCCCACTATCCGCGCCACTGCTCTCCCCTGGGCGCTTTCCTCTCTTCCTCTTGGAGAGGCTCGACAACGCCGACCTCTTGGCTGAAAGAATGAAACACACGTAATCAGATCCAAACACATTCATCGAGAAAACGCGCAGCGAGAAAGGGATAAAAGAAGGGATTCACCTTGCGGGTCCAGGGGGCTGAGCCCGACTGCGAAGAGGGCCCCCTCCGATTGCAGGTCGTTAGCCGAAAATACTCGGCCATTGCGAAGGACGTCCAAATCCCTCTCCTCCTGCGCTGACAAAACTGGATGCGTCTCTGCATCCCTAGCAAAGTTTTCCCATTTCCGAGGGAAGCCGGATCCTATGTTCCCCTCTGCAATAACGAACCGGCTCTTCCATCCCTTGATGGAAGATGGCTTATCCACAATGACGTTGAAGGACCTCCGGGGTCCAATGTACGGCCACTCTGATTTCCTCCCAGGTATCAGATGGTAGCAGGCGCGAAAAAGGGAAAGAGTGGCGACAATCTGAATTTGGTGGCACATCGAGATGAATCCGATGATGCTCCGCCAACTGTTCGGAGCCACCATCGCCGGGCAGATATTGTAATGGGTCATGATTTCCTTCACCAAGGGATGAAGAGGAAAACAAAAGCCCGCCTTCAAACTGTCTTCATAAATGAAGACCCCAGACTCCAGATCTCGCGAGACCCTATCTCCAGACTCCGGCACCCGCAGAACCACATCTGAGGGCATGCCATACCATTGGTGAATCCTCCCCAAATCCTCAGCAACGATCTCTGAAGCCACATCGTCGGGACTCATCGCCATCTCGATTGAGGAGAGCATCAGACGAAACGACGAGCGTCGAGAAAGATGAAAGGCCAAACTCTCCAAAAAACAGGACGGAAGGATGATGCGAACATGCATGTATATATATATATAGTGCGGCTGTCGCTTTGCTTCCCCGCTAAGGAAGCTGCCTTGAGGAGATAGGGCGTCTCGCCCGAGGCGTCCGGAATCGCCTCGACAAACGCCCGATCGATCGGAATTCACGACGTGGCGTAATCCCAACCATCACCCTCGGAGGAGCCTTACCCCCGAAGGTACGATGACCCTGTCGCATTAATTAGGGCATCATTGCACGGGCTGTCTAAACCAAAACGTCCCATCTAGAGCACGCTGCTTGGACTTATACTCCCTATGCCCGAACCTACGCTTAGAACTAGGGAGTGGAGGGCATGTGTTGGGGGGTAAAATCGACATTGCATTAATATCCGTGCGAGGCGGCTAAGTCCAACCTCCTCCCTTCGCCTTTTCGGGCTTCCATAGCTCGGCCCCTTTCCGGGCTTCCATAGCTCGGCCCCTTTCCGGGCTTCCATAGCTCGGCTCCTTTCGGGCTTCCATAGCTCGGCCCTTCCGGGCTTCCGTAGCTCAGCTCCTTCCGGACTTCCGTAGCTTGGCTCCTTCCGGGCTTCCATAGCTCGGCTCTTTTCGAGCTTCCGTAGTTCGTCCCCCCCCGAGTCACCATGGCCCGGCTACGTTAAATGATCCACAATCCAATACCCACCTCCACGGAACCTGACGCGGGAGAGCCCGGGTTCACCATAACGATATCCTAAACAAGGAATCATGTCGAAACGTGGCCTAGGACCTATCATAACTCCCCCAGGCCTACTCAGCCAGATCTCAGTCATCAAGAAGCTCTCCTGGCCGTCGATCCCCTAACAAACAGGATATGGATTCCAACGGCCCCACAACGGTCTGATTCTATCCACCTCCGTATCCTAACAACCTCTGAACCTTCCAGAAGGCGCTCAAGACACAGGTGACAGCCTATAACTACCACACTGGCAGATTCCCTTAGGTACGCACGCGCTCCTCTGGACGCACACTCATACTTGCGCTCTCACTCTCCTGCCCTCAGGTCGGCAGCTCGTCAGTGCTCTTGCCTTCTAGGGCTCCCGATTGGCCGCCTCCGGAGAGGCCTCCCAAAGAGATCCACCTCCCCATTATCTTGTTGATCGCCGATTTCTTCTCCACTGACTTGAGCGTCGGAGGGTCTTCCACGGAGGGCCACTCCCAACGGCTCTCGCGCGAGGACTTTTGTGCAGGTCCGCCCCCTCTCCCTGGAGATCGACCGCGCCCAAGTCGGAGGACGGATTCCGACGACAAGCAAGTTATATTTGACATTCAGATATATAAGATTAGTTAAGATTGACATAATATATAGCTGGCATATCATTCCTCTGAGATGGATATATGTGTTAATTGACAGAATGACATATTATCTGGTCTATCAATTTTATAAGAATTCGTATTATGGAATGTTAAAAGTAAAGTATACTTAAAATATAAAATTAAACAGTAACAATAAAGGTTTAAAGATCAAAGGTATATTTTTATTATTTATTTATTAAAATAAATTTGATTATATTTTAATATATTGAAGTTTAAATTTGGTCATATGTTAAATATATGATTTAAAAATATTAAATATATATATATATTATGTAAATTTAAAAATAAAAAAGAAAACTGGCTTTTGAATTTAGCCCTAAATGAATGTCAGTTAGTTTCTAAGAGCGAGTAGGTTTGGAATCATGACTTCTAGAACTTTTGGACCACAGTAAAATAACGGTGTAAAAAAATTTGCTACACTGGATTGGTATAGTAAGCACGTATTAACTTCGATGATTTATATGCATCGCATGCGTATGTATATATTTAAAATAAAATTATTTTTTTATTTTGATATACATATGTATGTATGCATCGGATGCAATGTAGCTTTTATTGTATCATTGTTGATGCAATAAGACTTTTTCTAAAGGTGCACAATGAGAAGCACGAATTCTACGAATATCGAATGAAAATAAATGGCGCATCATATCGAAAGTGAAAGGTTCTTTTATCAAAATGATAAATAAAAAGGAAAAGCTTTTGCCGTATACACCTCTCGCAAAAGAAGCGATGAAAGCACGCTTAACCGCCTCTTTTCCAGGAGACAATGGTATGGTGCTTCTGAGTGAATCTAAAGTTGGGACAATGATACGGTGCTTCCGGGCGGACCAAGCCTTTAGATCCACCCAATGAACAGAAGATTATATATATATATATATATATATATATATTTCTTTTTCCAAATAATATTTTAAAAATAATTAAAAATAAAAAGTAAAAGAGATTTAGAAGTAATCCAAACCAATCCATGTATTATTATAAAAATAGATTCGATTTGTTCCCAACTCGTTATATCCTGCTTTATAAACTCTTTATATTATTTGAAATATTTTTTTAATTTATTAGATGTGCTCTTCTTTGAACTAATTTCACCTTTTAATCCCAATGATTATATTTCCTTTTATCTATTATATTCTTTTAAAACTATATTGTATTACTTATTCCAATAGATTCTTATTTATAATATTCTCAAGTATATCAATATATGTTTTAAAAACTATAATCAACAAATTTAAGATTGATCAAAGTAATAGAATTAAAAAAAGAAAATTCAAGTTTAATTTGCCCTTGGAATCATTTTTTTATTTTTATTTTAAGAATAAAATTAGAAATTTAATATCTATTTCTTTAACTTTTAAAATTATAAATATATTGTATGGTTAATTATTTTTTAAAATTAATCATGACTATAGTGATGGATATAATAATAGCTGTATTAAAGGTAGAGAAAGTGGTAGTGGTATTAGTAGTAGAGTTGATGTAAAATAGTAAAGGTAGCAATGTTGGATCATTGGCGTGGTAGAAATGACAATGGCATTATTGATAGCAAAAATGATGGTGACAAGGGCATCATTAATATGATAGAATTGATGACGATATTAATGGTGGTATAGTACAAGCAATGATGATAATAATAATGAAGATGTGTAATGGAGCAAAGTGATGGAGGTGGCAATGAGTAGTATGGTGGAAATATTTGTAACAACAAGGGTGGTGCAAAGGTGGCGGTAGTAGTGAAGGTAATAGTAATGGTAGCTAATAATAAAAGTGATTTCTAAAATTAAAAATATGAGAAATAATAACATCCAATTTTTTTATCTTAATATCTATAATATTGTTCTAATACCTTAAAATAGTTTCACATTGGATGAAAAAGAAAAGTTTGAAGAGCTTATAGCTCAAGTTCACCTACTACTAATTAACTTACATTCGAGTTTTTAAGACCACATGGACTCGACTCGCTAGCAAGCTAATTAGGTTAATAGTTGGACTTGGGGTATTAGAAATGATATCAAAGTTGACCCAAATATGCAAAAGTTAGCGGGCATGAGGAAAGGAAGACCTATATGATAGTGGTAGTCTTATCATGGTATAGAGTTATCCTTGCAGCACCAACAACCCCGCATAGAATAGATTCTGGCTAGTTTGGAGAGTGTGATAAGGATGCAATCTAATAAGGAGGAAAGATTGTAGTACCCAAAATAGTTTTACATCAGATGGAAAGAAAAATATGAAGAGCTTATAACTCAAATTCACTTTCACTAATTAACTTACACTTTGTCACCACCCCAGTAATGCGCACGGCCAGGAGGGCCGTGGCGCAGCCCGCGCGTGCGCAGGCGCAGGCAAAGCAAGCTTCCGAGGGCTTGCGAGGTTGGCAGCTGACGGTGCGATGGGATGCGCACAGCCAACCATGGAGCGCGTGAGGTTGGCGAGCTCCATTTCAGCAAGGCGCAGCGGCGAGCAAGGATGGCGAGCGGTGCGCAGTGGCCAGATGCAGATCCATTCCCAGATGCGACGGCACGCGTGGACTCAGCATCAAACATGCCAGATTTTAGCACGGCGAGTAAGGGCCAAGACCGGAGGATATCCTACGCTAAGCGGATCTTCCGCTTGGGCGGCATGGCGGCAGGCGTATGGCGCACGGGATGGCAGGAGGCTAACCCAACGCGCGGACCCTAGAGCATTGATGGGCGCTCGGGCTGGCAGGAGGTCAGCCCGGCGTGCGCTCAACCCAACTGGCAGGCAAGCTGGGCAGCGTCAAATCCGAGCGCAGATTATGCGCCCAGATTTGAGGAAGGCGAGCTGGCGAGCGACAAAGCCAGGCGCAAATCTTGCGCCCAGATTTGAGGAGGACTGTGGCGGATTTCTAGATTAGGAAGGCAGGAGCAGATTAGCAACCGATCAAGCAAGATTCTAGAAGGATTTTCAAATCTGGAAGGTAGCGAATAGATTGGCAACCGATCAGCAAAAGTTAAGGAGAGATTTAGGGAAATCTTACCTTATCCTCCTAGCCTTCTATCTCAGCCAACAACCGATCGGGTAAGGGAGAGATTTAAGGAGATCTTACCTTATCCTCCTAACCTTCCTATCGTGGCGTGGATTACCATCAAAGGCAAGGGAACCGGCGCCTATTTAAGGAGGACCTAGGTCATCTATGGGAGTAATTCGAAGAATCCGAGAGAGAAGGATTCAAGTCTTCTTCATCCACTTTGCGGAGCGAGCATGAGGAGGAAGGAGGAGCATGAGCACCTGCTGAGGAGTTCTCCTGGGGTGTTCAACGGGCTGCGGGTGAGTGCTTTGTAGCCTAAGGCAGGGTGAGGGAATTGTGAGGTCCATCATCTTGTATCCTCTTGATTTGTTATAAATAAAGGGGTTGGGAGTTTTCTCGTAGATAGCTGTGTTCTTGGCATTGGGTGTATTGGTTGTGTGGGTGTTTGTGCATGCGCAATCGGGTGAGGCTGACTTAGCGTTGGTGCGCTAAAGCCGGACTCCTACGAGGACGCTTCCGAAGAAAAAAAAAGAACTATACCTTGTAGGGTGTCAAGGAGGTATCAGAGCCTTCGTTCATAGCCAATCCATAACCCACCACGGTGAGCAACACAGATCGCATAGCAAGGATCGAGGCCATAATTGGGATCCCTCCCGAGGATGGATTTTCAGATCTGGTCACTAGATCTGTGGAGCAAGAGCAACAAATCCAGCAACTTCAACAAAAGATCTCGGAGGCTTCTGACAATGGAGCCGGGCCGAGTTCTGCTATTCAAGGCCAAAGGAAGGAAGAGCGTGATGCTCAGATGGAGGAGTTGCTGAACCGCGTACGGGAGTTGGCGGGCGAAGTGGAGTCCATGCGGCGTGAGAGCATGCACCAGCCCCGGGCGGATCATCCTCACCCATCCCAGATCCGGGTTCCTGAGCCAAAGCCCTTTAGCGGCGTGCGCAACGCCAAAGAGCTGGAGAACTTTGTATGGGACTTGGAGGAGTACTTCTCAGCCATGGACATACCCGAGGCGCGGCGAATCCGCCTCGCAAGTTTGTTCTTAGCCGGTGACGCCAAACTATGGTGGCGTACTCGCAGTGCGGAGGATCGCAATGCCTGGAGGCCAGGGATTACTTCATGGGAAGCCTTGAAGGAGGAGTTGAAGATCCAATTCCTTCCTCACAACGTTATATGGGTTGCGAGGGATCAACTGAAGAGATTGAAGCAGACTGGTTCCATTAGGGACTATGTCAAGGAATTCAGTTCCTTGTTGCTTGACATACCAGACATGTCCGAGGTAGACAAGCTATTCAACTTTACGTCGGGGTTGCAGAACTGGGCACAAGTGAAGCTACGAAGACAAGGGGTGAAAGATCTCAACTCAGCAATGGCTGCTGCCGAAAGCCTCGTCGACTTCCGCTCCACGGTGCCCACCCCCGCCCTTGGTGATAAGGGAAAAGGCAAGGCCAAAGCCAAAACCAAGGAGGGCAAGCCGCCACTTCTCAAAGAAAGAAGAAGAAGAAGAAGGCGGCAGTCCGAAAAGAGAAGGGTCCACTTCTACCATCGAAGGATGCCACGGCCAATGCAGAGCGGCCTTCCGGGTGCTTCATCTGTGGAGGCCCACATCGGGCAAAAGACTGCCCAAAGAAGAGCAAGCTCACGGCCTTAATCTCCCAATTGGCCGAGGAGTCTAGCGATGACGAAGAGCCCTCCCGGGTGTACCCGTTGTAGGCACTCAACGTGCTTGTCACCAAGAAGCCGACATCCTGCAAAGGGCTTCTTTTTGCGAAGGTGAAAGTGAATGGCCATGAGCTGAGGGCCATGATCGACACGGGTGCTACCGACAACTTCATCGCCAATGACGTTGCGAAGGAGTTAGGGTTGTGGAATTTCACCTGCGCTACCCTTATAAAGACCGTCAACTCGAGAGCAGCAAGAGTAGACGGCCTTACCATAGTTGACATGGAGCTTGGCCCGTGGAAGGGGCCATGCAAACTGATGGTGATTCCCTTAGATGATTTCCAGATCATCCTTGGCTTGGAGTTTCTGAAGGCGGCCAAGGCAATGATCTTGCCACATCTTGGTGGGCTGATGATCGGCCTGGAGGACTACGCCGGATTTGTATCAACATCGCCACCACCCACTGAGGTGCGCCCCGCCGAGGAGGGCATGCCAAAGGAGAGTAGAGGGTCAGCGCCCACTACTCAGCAGAAGGACGCCCAGCAAGGTGTCAGACCGCGCCCAACGGCAGATCAGCGCGCGCGGTCCGGCACCAAGGAGAGCAAAGTTCCAAGCGGGTTGCTATCCGCCAAGCAGATCAGCAAAGGCCTACGCAAAGGAGATCAAACCTATGTTGCAGCACTGATCCAAGTTCAGCCCGAGTCGGCGAATGTAGAGATGGTGCCCGCGCAGGTGGGGGAGGTGCTGAAGGAGTTTGCCGACTTGATGCCGGGAGAACTACCGAAGGAGCTTCCACCAAGGCGCGCGCACGACCACCGCATCGAGCTGGAACCAGGTGCGCGTGCTCCAGCAAAGGCTCCCTATCGCATGGGTCCGGCTGAACTGAAGGAGTTGCGCTCTCAGCTGAACGAGCTGTTGGCTGCGGGGCTGATTCAACCATCTTGCACGCCATACGGAGCACCTGTTCTTTTTCAGCGGAAGAAGGATGGATCATTGAGGATGTGTGTGGACTACTGCGCGCTCAACAAGGTCACTGTGAAGAACCGATATCCGGTGCCTAATGCAGCAGACCTTTTTGATCGGCTCGCGAAGGCGGAGTACTTCAACAAGCTAGATCTTCGCTCCGGCTACTGGCAGGTACGAATTGTGCCAGGTGATGAGTCAAAAACGACGTGTGTGACTAGGTACAGCTCATTTGAGTTCCTAGTCATGCCCTTCGGCCTAACCAACGTGCCAGCCACCTTTTGCAACATGATGACGGATGTCTTATACGACTTCCTGGATGACTTTATCGTGGTCTACCTAGACGACATAGTTATCTACAGTGGAGATCTGTAGCAGCATGTGGAGCATCTGAGGCGAGTGCTATGGAGACTTCGGGAGCACCGCCTCTACGTCAAAAGGGAGAAGTGCGAATTTGCACAAACCGAGATTTCTTTTCTCAGGCACATTGTTGGCCACGGCGCAATTCGGATGGACAACGCCAAGGTCCGGGCCATCCTGGACTGGCCAGCACCGACTGCAGTTAGCGAGTTGCGATCATTCCTAGGGCTCGCTAACTATTACCGGAGGTCTATCAAGGGGTACTCGGCTTTAGCAAGCCCCTTGACCGATTTGCTCAAAAAGGAGCGAAGGTGGGATTGGTCCTCAGACTGCGAGGAGGCCTTCGGTAAGCTGAAGACGACGCTTTCTACAGAACCGGTCCTGCAGCTACCCAGGTTTGAGGATCCATTTGAAGTGCACATGGATGCATCTGACCGTGCGCTTGGCGGAGTGTTGATCCAGGCAGGCCACCCTGTGGCATATGAAAGCCGAAAATTCAAAGATGCAGAGACGAGGTACTCAGCACATGAAAAGGAGATGATGGCGGTCATTCACTGCTTGGAGGTATGGCGCCACTATTTGTTGGGGACAAAGTTCAAAATCATCACCGACAACGTCGCCAATACCTACTTCAAAACTCAGCGCAAGCTGACACCGAAGTAAGCTCGATGGCAGGAGTATTTGGCGGAGTTCGACTTCGAGTGGGAGCATCGGTCCGGACGTCAAAATCAGGTGGCCGACGCCCTCAGCCGCCAAGTCGTGGAGGAGTATGTGGCTGCTGTGGCCACTATCCAGGCGAGCATCAGTGATCGTGTTCGAGAGGCAGCCCAGACGGATACGGAGTATGCAAGGCTGATGCGCGACACATTGAGCGGCACGGTGAGGCGCTTCTGGATCCAGGATGGTCTGCTCCGCGCAAAGGGAGGCAGGCTGGTCGTGCCAAGGAATGAGGCCCTGCGGCGCGACCTTTTGAAAGAGTCCCATGACTCAAAGTGGGCGGGACATCCGGGCATGGAACGGATGTACGCTCTTCTATCTCGAGACTTCTATTGGCCAAAGATGTGGAGGGACGTGGAAGAATATGTGCGTAGCTGTTTGACGTGCCAGATGGACAAGGTGGAGTGTAAGCGGCCAGCGGGACTACTGCAGCCTTTGCATGTCCTGGCTCGACTGTGGGCGTCTGTCTCGATGGACTTCATCATGGGGTTCCCTGAGGTGGACGGCAAGCGAGCTGTCTTCGTGGTGGTCGACATGTTCTCGAAGTATGCTATTTTTATGGCAGTACCCGAGACATGCACAGCTGAGATGTGTGGTGCTGTTCTTCGCCAATGTCGTCAAATACTTTGGCTTACTAGGCGATATCATCAGCGACCGAGATGTCCGTTTCACGGGTAAATTCTGGACCACTCTTTTCCAAATTGTGGGCACAGATTTGAAGTTCTCCACAGCGTATCACCCCCAGACGGATGGCCAAACCGAAAGGGTGAACGCCTTGCTCGAGGAATACTTGCGGCACTTTGTGACCGTGAGTCAGCGCAATTGGTTGGAGTTGTTGGATGCGGCACAGTTTTCTTATAACCTTCACCGTTCTTCAGCAACAGATGAAAGTCCAGCTGAATTGTGTCTAGGCTATCAGCCTAGGACACCCTTAGAGGTGGCGCGCTCTTATGATGGACCGTGCCCCGCGGCACATCTCTTCGCGCGGGACAGGACTGAGCGCATCGCTAAGGCGCGCGACAGCATCGTGCGAGTGGCCATGTAGATGAAGATGCGCGCGGACGCGCATCGGCGACAAGTAGAGTTCCAGGTTGGGGATTT
Source organism: Calamus simplicifolius (assembly GCA_900491605.1). Classification (NCBI taxonomy): domain Eukaryota; kingdom Viridiplantae; phylum Streptophyta; class Magnoliopsida; order Arecales; family Arecaceae; genus Calamus; species Calamus simplicifolius. Next base: position 265,644 of record UESW01004174.1, on the reverse strand, counting down.
GGTGATGCTGAAGATCACGCCATATCTTATGAGAAAGTCTACAAAACACAAGTTTCACAAGGCTCTTCTACCAAGGTACGATGGTCCATTCAAGGTCATCAGGCGTGTGGGAGAGGTGGCCTACAAGCTAGCACTACCGGCAAGATTGAAGATCCACCTAGTCTTCCATGTCAGCTTTCTAAAACCCTACCATGGAGACTTGACGCCAGATGAGATAGAGGTGCCTGGCAGGCTGCGCCCTGCCATCCGACCAAGGTTTGCAAGGAGAATCAAGAGGATCCTAGCGGACAAGAAGGTGGGCACAAGTCAGGGACCCCAGTACACAAAGTACTTGGTTCAGTGGCATGGAGAGGATACAACCGATACCACCTGGAGGCGGGCAGATGAACTTTGGCAAATCGAAGAAGACATTCAGTTCTACTTGCGGGAGAGCGCGATGGGGACGTCGGTGCCTTCAGGTAGGGGAGGATTGTCACCACCCCAGTAATGCGCACGGCCAAGAGGGCCGTTGCGTAGGCCACGCGCGCACAGGCGCAGGCAAAGCAAGCTTCCGAGGGCTTGCGAGGTTGGCAGCTGACGGTGCGATGGGATGCGCACAGCCAACCATGGAGCGCGTGAGGTTGGCGAGCTCCATTTCAGCAAGGCGCAGCGGCGAGCAAGGATGGCGAGCGGCGCGCAGTGGCCAGATGCAGATCCATTCCTAGACGCGACGGCACGCGTGGACTCAGCATCAAACATGCCAGATTTCAGCACGGCGAGTAAGGGCCAAGACTGGAGGATGTCCTACGCTAAGCGGATCTTCCGCTTGGGCAGCATGGCGGCAGGCGCATGGCGCACGGGATGGCAGGAGGCTAACCCAATGCGCGGACCCTGGAGCATTGATGGGCGCTCGGGCTGGCAAGAGGTCAGCCCGGCGTGCGCTCAACCCTACTGGCGGGCGAGCTGGGCAGCGTCAAATCCGGGCGCAGATTATGCGCCCAGATTTGAGGAAGGCGAGCTGGCGAGCAACAAAGCCGGGCGCAGATCTTGCGCCCAGATTTGAGGAGGACCGAGCGGCTGGTGGATTTCCAGATTAGGAAGGCGGGAGCAAATTGGCAACCGATCAAGCAAGATTCTAGAAGGATTTTCAAATCTGGAAGGTAGCGAACAGATTGGCAACCGATCAGCAAAAGTTAAGGAGAGATTTAGGGAAATCTTACCTTATCCTCCTAGCCTTCTATCTCAGCCAACAACCGATCGGGTAAGGGAGAGATTTAAGGAGATCTTACCTTATCCTCCTAACCTTCCTATCGTGGCGTGGATTACCATCAAAGGCAAGGGAGCCGGCGCCTATTTAAGGAGGACCTAGGTCATCTATGGGAGTAATTCGAAGAATCCGAGAGAAAAGGATTTAAGTCTTCTTCATCCACTTTGCGGAGCGAGCGTGAGGAGGAAAGAGGAGCACGAGCACCTGCTGAGGAGTTCTCCTGGGGTGTTCAACGGGCTGCGGGTGAGTGCTTTGTAGCCTAAGGCAGGGTGAGGGAATTGTGAGGTCCATCATCTTGTATCCTCTTGATTTGTTATAAATAAAGGGGTTGGGAGTTTTCCCATAGATAGCTGTGTTCTTGGCGTTGGGTGTATTGGTTGTGTGGGTGTTTGTGCATGCGCAATCTGGTGAGGCTGACTTAGCGTTGGTGCACTAAGGCCGAACTCCTACGAGGACGCTTCCGAAGAAAAAAAAAAAGACCTATACCTTGTAGGGTGTCACACTTGAGTTTTTAAGGCTACGTAGAGCTTCAGCCCAATAATAGATTAATTGGGCCAGCAAGTGGACTTGAGATATTACAATTATTTTTAAAAATAAAAATAAGAAATGAAAGTGATGTAGCTGATCCAATGTCGTCAGAGTAAATGGTGAAGACAACTGACGGAGCCCTATCTCGGCCTCATGGGATGGCCTCAGCCCCCTCGGCCTCTGAGGCCCCCTCGGCCTCGAGCGTCAGCCTCGGCCTCGGCCTCGAGCATCTGCCTCGACCTCGGCCTCAGGCATCAGCCTCGGCCTCGAGCGTCAGCCTCGGCCTTGAGCGTCTGCCTCGGCCTCGACCTCGAGCGTCTGCCTCAGCCTCAGCCTCGAGCATTAGTCTCGGCCTCGGCCTCGGCCTCGAGCCTCTGCCTCTGCCTCGGCCTCAAGCTTATGTCTCGGTACAGCCCCCGAGACCGGTAACCCACTACCTCGAGCCACCTGACATGCCCACGTGGCCCACCAACTGCCTACAGCGGCCACGTGATCCACCACTCGCTCGCTATAGCGCATGGCCATACCCCGTAACGGCGTATGCCAGACGCAACCATATCCACCTGCCACCCACAACGCTGCACTCAGCAAGTGGTAGGCGAGGTAGGATACCTCTGACAGGCGGTTGCGACCCGTCACTATCAGCCTTGCCTTCCATCTGTTACCAGACAAAGGCACTTTGAAATCAGCAACCTTTTGGAAACGGAAAAAGAGACCTTCGAACAGGTATAAAGGCCCACACTCACGACGAGGGAAGGATCCTGTACTCTAGTTCTCTAGCTCATTTTTGCTAGTTTACTCTTGTCTGTTCCCGAGTCGCTGACTTGAGCGCCGGAGGGTCCCCACCGGAGCAACCGGTCTCCGGGGACTTTTTTGCAGGAGCTCACCGTGAAGGAGGATCTTCGTTCCCCAATGTTGGAGGAAGGTGACTTAGCGTCAATAGATTGGCGCGCCAGGTAGGGGGAGATAAAGAGAGAAAAGTTTCAAACATGTTAGCGGCAACTTCTCTTTCCCCGAGCTCTCAAGCAATGATGATGACCCGTGCATAGGAGGTCTCCACCAGTCATGCTGGGGGGCAACATCAAGGGGCTAATCTGCTAGCGGTCGGCCCCTCCTTTCCCCTAGCCGACGTTCCCACACCACCACTATAGCAGCTTCAAGAAGACTGGCTTACCGTCCTCACCATGCAAGTCCAGTCTCTGGTGGCGGCGGTCCAAGTCCTACAGCAGCAGTCAGCGGCTGTGCAGCAGCCGAAACCACTCCCGTCAGTTCCAGGAGTGGTCCAACCCAACCAACATTCTTCTTGGGGGATATCTTCCATCCGAGAAGCTCGCCACCGCCGTACTTCGCCCATGCCTCATCGCTGGGAGGCCTCCAAGAGGCCCCGATCACCCTCTCGCCATGCCAGTGCTTCTCCCAAGCGGCGGCACGGGAGGGAGGTGGAGCACCCCCGTCAGCATCGCCGCCATTCTTCCCCCTCTTCAGAATCCTTGAGGGAAGGGTCCTTCGATGGTCAAATAGCCCGCTGGGATGAGCGTCGGCTCGACGAATATAACCAGCGGCTGGAGGAGCTCAGCCGCTGGATCACCAACCCACCAGAGGCAGACTATGACAGCCGGCCGTTGCTGTCCCACCGCATCATGGAGGAACCAATATCAACCCAGTTCCATCTTCCTCAGCTGGACCCGTATGACAGGACCACTGATCCCCTGGACCATTTGGAAAGTTATAAGGTCCTCATGCAGGTCCAGGGGGCAACTGATTCGCTTCTTTGCATCACCTTCCCCGCCATCTTGAGGAAGGCTGCCCAAGCCTGGTACTCCCGCCTGCCGTCGTGGAGTATCAACTCCTTCCGCCAGCTGGAGAGGGCCTTTTTGGCCCATTTTGATGCTTGCCGGAAGATATCTAGGGTGGCAGATAGTCTCTTCTCTGTCCAGTAGAAGAGTGGTGAGTCCCTGCGGGACTACGTCGCCTGGTTCAAGGAGGCAGCCCTGGAGGTCTACAACCTCGAAGACTCCGTAGCCACCTTGACATTGAAGCGAGGGCTCCATCCTTCCCGCTTTGCGTACTCCCTCGACAAGAAGCCGTTCGGCTCTTACGCCAAGCCCAAAAGTACATCCGTGCCGATGAGGTTGACTCCTCTCGGTGTGAGGCTAACGGAAGCGCCCTCAAAAGCTAGCTCATCCTGAGCCTGCAGAAGTTCGTCCCAGGAGGCCCGAGCCTTCCCGCCGACCAGACAATCGTCCTCGGGCTCCCATGCCGAGGGACGGCCCGTTCACCCCTTTTCTTGCTCCCATCTCTCATATCTTGCTTGAGATTGAGGGCCAGTCATACCTGCCATGCCCTCCTCCGCTGAACCCGAAGACCCCCCGCAACAAGAACCTGTACTACCGCTACCATCGGGACCACGACCACGACAACAACAACTATCACCAGTTGAAGAAGGCGATAGAGGACCTCATCCAGCGAGGCCACCTAGGGAAGTTCATTCAGAGGAACAACCTAAGTGCTCCGGGCTCGTCGGCACCTCTGCCACCGATGATCGACAATGCACCAACCGAGAAGACAGTGGCGATGATTTTCTAGGGGGCAGGCGGCCCATCCAAGAGGCTGAGGGGGAAGGAGGGGTTAGATTCTGTAATTCCCTTTTCCAAGAGGGACCTAGAGGGGATGGTCAACAAAATGATGATAGTGTCATCGTCTCCATGACGATCGTTAAGCATCCTGTAAAAAGAATTCTAGTTGACAGTAGAAGCTCGGTGGACGTTTTGAGTTACGATGCTTTTATTCGTATGAACCTGTCTTCCGACCTGCTCTGACCCATCACCATGCCCTTGATGGGGTTCACCGTAGACTCCGTGAAGGTTGAGGGAGAGATCACTCTCCCTGTCACGGCTGGAACGCCCCCGCATCAAAATATAGTATTTATGAGCTTCCTTGTGGTCCGAGTGCCCCTTGCCTATAATGCCATACTCGGAAGGCCCGGACTCAACCTCTTAGACGCTGTTATCTCCACCAAAAGGCTCCTGGTAAGGTTTTCTACTAGCGAGGGGGTCGAAGAGATGCGGGGGGAGCAGAACCCGCCACAGCTTTGCTACAACATGGCCCCCAGTCCTCTGGGGGCGATGTCTGCACCTGCACTAGAAGCGCTGGACCCTCGGGACTCGAAGAGGAGGGGGGAATCGGCCGAGCACCTGCTAGCCTTCCCCCTGGGGGAGGACCCGACGCAGACCATCCAAGTTGGGGCCCTGCTTCCGGAGGAGGCCCGCAACCAGCTCCTCGCTTTCCTACGAGCTAATGCTGACATCTTCACCTAGTCGGTGTCTGACATGCCAGGCATCCCGAAGGAGGTGATTACCCACCAACTCAACATCAAGCTGGAGTGCCGACCCGTCCAGCAGAAGAAGAGGAGCTTCGCCCCCGACAGGCAGAAGGCCATAGACGAGGAGGTACGTAAGTTGGTGGCGGCCGGTCACATTCGCGAAGTGTATTATCCCGACTGGCTGGCAAATGTCGTGATGGTCCGCAAAGCCAGTGGGAGTTAGAGGATGTGCGTGGACTTCATCGACCTCAATAAAGCGTGCCCCAAGGACAACTTTCCATTGTCTTGGATCGACCAGTTGGTAGACGCTACATCCGACCACAAGACCCTCAGCTTTATAGACACGTTTTTGGGGTACAACCAGATCAGGATGGACCCGACCAATGAAGAGGCGACCTCCTTTGTAACCGAGAAGGGGATATATTGCTATAAGGTGATGTTGTTCGGGTTAAGAATGCAGGGGCCACCTATCAGAGGTTAATGAACAAGGTCTTTGAGGATCAGATCGGGCATAATATGAAGGTGTACGTAGACGACATGCTGACCAAGAGCATCCGTGTAGCCAACCATGTTGCCAACCTTGTGGAGACCTTCGATAATCTCTGCCGATACCAGATGAGGCTGAACCCTCGCAAGTGTGCCTTCGATGTTACAGCAGGCAAGTTTTTGGGCTTCATGGTGATGCAGCGATGAATCGAAGCCAATCCCGACAAGATCTGAGCCATCTTGGACATGAGGCCCCCGGCTAGCAAAAATGAGGTGCAATGCTTGACGGGGAGGGTGATGGCTTTGAGCCGTGTCTTGTCCAAGTCGGCAGAAAGGTGTCTACCTTTCTTCAAGGTGTTGCGCAAGGTCAACAACTTCGAGTGGACGAAGAAATGTCAGGAAGCCTTCGAGGAGCTAAAGAAATTTCTATCCACTCCTCCGCTACTATCCAAGCCGAGGGGCGGGGAGGAGCTCTTTCTGTATCTTGCGGCCTCCCCCGAGGCTGTCAGCTCCGTGCTTGTTTGCATGGATGCCAACGGAGCGCAGAGGCTGGTCTACTACACCAGCAAAGTACTTCATGACGCTGAAACAAGATACTCCAAGACCGAGAAGATCATCTTCACCCTAGTTGTCTCCGCTCAGCGCTTCCAACCCTACTTCCAAGCTCATCCAATCATGGTGCTCATGGACCAACCTCTCCGAACTATCTTGTCCCGTCCTGACACCTCCGATTGGCTGGCCAAGTGGGCCATCAAGTTGGGTGAGTTTGACTTGTCCATTCAACCGAGGTCTGCAATGAAGTCCCAGGTGTTAGCTGATTTTTTGGTCGAGTGCACTTGGGCCGAGGAGCATTCGATGGAGTCGCATCCGGAGGCACGCATAGAGTCCCCCACGGTTGAGGGAGCGGGAAAGAAAGACTGGATCCTTCATGTAGATGTAGCGTCGAATTCTCAAGGGAGTGGGGCTGGGCTTATTCTTGCGAGCCCCGAGGGGGAGGTGGTGGAGTATGCCCTTCGATTTCTTTTCCCAGCCACCAACAACCAGACGGAGTATGAAGCCTTGTTGGCAGGAATGAAGCTAGCTAAGGAACTCGGTGCAGAATATTTGAGGGCCTTCACGGACTCTCAGCTTGTCTCTGGGTAGGTCGTTGGGGAGTACGAGGCCAGAGACCCGGCTATGTCTCGTTACCCGAGCAAAGTGCAATCCTAGGCCTCTCAGTTTTTCTACTTCCGCGTTAGCTACATTCCCCGGGCGGAGAATGCCAGGGCTGATTGTTGGAAGATTATTGAAAAATTATATGCCCCAATCCTTTTGATTTTGATGATTACTAAAAGCCATGAGTATGATAAAAGATGCAATGAGTTTATTTACATGTGCAATGAATTTATTTTGAACAATCAATGAGAATGTTAAAGTTTGACATTAGTCATTTTGAAAGTAACTTTAAGCTCAATGTTTAAGCTTTCAAAAAGAAATTTTATAATTCATATTAAAATCAATGAGTTTATGGAATACTTCTTGAATTAATTCTTAATGTCAATTTTATTGAATTCAAGTCAAATATATGAATTAAAATGAATCTGGAATGATTTTAAAGTCAATCAGAAAAGTTTCTGATTTTTGATACGTTCCGGAGCCGACTCTTGAGTTTCAGAGTCGACTCCCCTCAGAGAACAGAAATGTCTATCTGTCTCGAGTCGACCCACGCAATTTCTCGAGTTGACCCCCGATTTTGTCGAGCCGACTCCATGACTGTGCGAGTCGACTCCGCTCAGACACCAGAGGTGTGTTTTTTTGAGCACTTCGCGAGTCGACCCCAACCTTTCATGAGTCAACCCCCGACTTTCAGGAGTCGACACTTTACTTTTGGTGAGTCGACCCATGACTTTCTAAACATTTTTATTTTTAGTATCACGAGCTCGAGCCGACTCGGGAAAAGCATGAGTCGACTCCAGCAAATCTGGGCAAAATTTTTATGGATACCAACTCAGCTCCAACGGTAAGTTTTTTGATTAACGGCTATTTTTCTTTGTCTCTAACGGCTATATTCTTGCAGAATCTATAAATAGAGAAGCTGTTTTCAAATCAAAGAGAGACGAATAGAGAGAAATTTATTTCAAAGAAAAAGTTGAAAAAAATCCGAGATTCAAAATAGAGTGAAAGAAAGAGTGTGAAATCAAGGGAAGTTCCTTCTATGTTCAAGCTCAAATCCAAGGAAGCTTCTGAAGAAAATCCAAGTGCTATTCAAGAGTATCTCAAGAGATTTTCAACACTCAAAAAGAGGAAAAGCCCAAATCAACTCCAACACATCTTCCGTGAAGAATCCAAGCTGAGGCCTGGTTCTACACCTCCAAGGAGTTGAAGAAAAGAAGAAAAGCTCAAAGCCAATCAACTGCAAATCAGGCTTATCTAAACTCTATTCTTACATTTGTTTATCTGCTCATTAAGGAGCCTTGTATCTAAACAAACAATATTTCCTTTCTTTGTGTCTAGCTCAATCTGAGGGATTGAACTAGAGGAGGTAGTCTTACCTCAGTTCAAGCTTGGGTTAAGGGTTTTTGTGCTGGTGAGCCCTTGAAAACCAGCTGGGTTCGTTGTGCGCCCGGGAAAACAACAAGTTCGAGTTGTGAGCTTGTAAAACAACTCTGTTGTAATCTAGGGTGATTATAGTGTGGACCCAAGTGAATCTTGGGAGTGGACGTAGGTGTTGGATACACCGAACCACTATAAATTCTTTTGTGTTTGCCGTGTTCTATTGTCTCTTTCTCTATCTCTGTTTTATTCACTGCAATTTATAATTACTTTGCATATTGCCTTCATTCATCTCAAGCTAAATAATTTAAAAGGCTAATTTTTTAAAGAACCCAATTCACCCCCCCCTCTTGGGTTGTCATCTGGGCCAACAATTGGTATCAGAGCTAGTGCTCATTAGATTTTGATCACACGATCAAGAGCTAAAGTTCCAAATGGCAACACAAGTTGGTTCGTTTGCTGAAGTCATTCTACGAATAGACCTCCACTATTTAATGGCTCAAATTATTCTTATTGGAAAGCTAGAATGAGGATATTCATTCAAGCTTCTGATTATGAGCTTTGGGGTGTTATAATTAATGGACCTAGTACACCCACACATATATAGATGGCACTATTGTTCCTAAGCCCGAAAGGGACTGGAATGATAATGATAGGAAAATGGCACAGCTTAATGCTAAGGCCATAAATGTTTTATATTGCTCCTTAGATGCTAATGAATTCAATAGAATCTCCACATGTAATTCCGCGAAGGAGATTTGGGATAGACTAGAGGTTACCATGAGGGTACCAATCAAGTAAAAGAATCTAAAATCAATATTCTTGTTCATAAATATGAATTGTTTAGCATGGAACAATCTGAAACCATTGCATGCATGTACACTAGATTTACAGATATTGTAAATGGTTTGAAAAGCCTTGGTAAGACATATACTAACTCTGAACTTATTCGGAAAATTCTTAGGTCATTACCAAGATCATGGGAAGCAAAAATGACTGCAATCCAAGAAGCTAAGGACCTCAATACTTTACCCTTAGAGGAGCTTCTAGGATCCCTTATGACCCATGAGCTGACTATGAGGTAGCATGTTGAGGAGGATTCAAAGAAAAAGAAAATAATTGCCCTCAAAGCTACAAAAGAAGAAGAGAGCAGCAGTGATGATGATGATGATAATGATGAGGAGACTGCTCTCTTAGCAAAGAAATTTAAGAGATTTATGAGGAGAAAGAAACCCTTCCACAAGAAAAAATTTGGAGCTAAGTGGAAGGAGAAAAAGATAAGATTAAGGACAAGGACAAGGACAAGGATAAGGAAAAAGAGAAAGACCCCTTGACGTGCTATGAATGTAATAAACCAGAGCACTTTAGAAATGAATGTCCAAAGTTGAAGAAAGCCTACAAAAAGAAAAAGAAGGCTTATATGGCGACTTGGAGTGATAGCGAGGAATCTTCTTCCGAAGAAGAAGAACAAAAGGAAGTCGCAAACGTATGCTTTATGGCGAACGACAACGATGAGGTAAGTTCCGACAACCCTTGCAATGAATTTGCCTTTGATGAACTGTTTGATGCTTTTAATGAACTTGTTAGTGATTTCAAGATTTTGAAAAAGAAATACAGATTTTTGAAAAATGAAAACTTAGCCTTCATTCATGAAAAAGAAAATCTTAACAATGAAATTAAGAAACTTAAATCTAAAAATAAAATTTTAATGAATGAAAAGCAATCAATCTCAAATGAAAAAGATAAACTAAAGAATGAAGTTGAGAAACATAAAAACATAGTTGATAAGTTTACACTAAGTTCAATTAAATTAGACATGTTGTTAAATAGTCAAAAAGCTATTTTTGACAAAGCCGGATTAGGATATAACACTTTAAGAAAACAAAAATCACTTAAAAATATTTTTGTAAGTGCTGGCCAAAGTAATGTTACATGCTTTAAATGTAATCAATCAGGACACAAATCATATGAATGTAAAATTCTAAAACCAAGTAAAAATCTGAATATTAAAGGAAAGAAATATGGGTTCCGAAAGGAACAATATTTGTTGGTACTAACCATGAAGGACCCAAGAAAGCTTGGGTACCTAAACATAAAGTCTGATTTCATTGCAGGAATGTCTTGTGGCCAAGAGATCAAAGAGAAAGTGGTATCTTGATAGTGGTTGCTCAAGACATATGACGGGTGACAAAGAAGAATTCATCATCCTAGAAGAAAAGAAAGAAGGAGTTGTTACATTTGGCGACAATGGCAAAGGCCAAATCTTGGGGTTTGGTAACATTCAAATAACTCCCTCCACATTTATTGAAAATGTACTTTATGTTGATGGTTTAAAACACAACTTAATTAGTATAAGTCAATTATGTGATAAAGGTTTTAAAGTTGCTTTTGAATCTTCTTTATGCACTGTAGCTAATCCCATTGATAATAGCATTGTTTTTATTGGAAATAGAAATGGCAATGTATATATGATTGATTTAGACAAATTGTCTACTAATAACCATTGCTTAGTTGCTAATAATGCTAATATGAATGAGACTGGTTGGTTGTGGCATCGAAGATTAGGTCACGCAAGCACACACTTGATTTCAAAACTAATTAAAATGGATTTAGTAAAAGGTTTACCTAAATTAGATTTTGAAAATAACAAAATATGTGATGCATGTCAGTTTGGAAAACAAACAAGAAGTTCTTTCAAATCTAAAAATATTGTTTCAACTTCTAGGCCTTTAGAGCTACTTCACATGGACCTTTTTGGACCAACTAGAACCACAAGTCTAGGAGGAAAGAAATATGGTCTTGTGATAGTAGATGATTACTCTAGATTCACTTGGGTAATGTTTTTAGCTCACAAAGATGAGACTTTCTCGATATTCATGAAATTCTTCAAGAAAGTAACAATGAGAAAAACACTACCATAGTGTCTCTAAGAAGTGATCATGGAACTGAATTTGAAAATCACTTATTTGAAAGTTTTTGCAATGAAAATGGTATTAATCATAATTTTTCAGCACCTAGGACCCCACAACAAAATGGTGTAGTTGAAAGAAAAATAGGACTCTAGAAGACATGGCCCGTACCATGCTATGTGAAAGTAAACTCCCAAAATACTTTTGGGCGGAAGCTATTAACACAGCATGTTACATCTTAAATAGAGCTTTAATAAGACCTATTTTAAAGAAAACACCTTATGAATTATGGCATGATAGAAAACCCAATATAAAATATTTTCATGCATTTGGTTGTAAATGTTTTGTTCACAATAATGGTAAAAATAATTTAGGCAAATTTGATGCTAAATCTGATGAAGGAATATTCTTAGGATATTCAATAACTAGTAAAGCATATAGAGTATTTAACAAGAAAACTTTAGTTGTTGAAGAATCCATTCATGTAGTTTTTGATGAATCTTTAGCTACTCGTTCTGAAAAATTTGATGATGAGAAGATACAAACATAATTGAAAAGATCTTGAAAAATTAAATATTGATGTATCTTTAGATCAAGAGCAAGACGCTAAAGATAATGATTCACCTAAGGATGATGATACTAACGCTAATCATAATGATGTAGATCTACCTAAGGGATTGGAGATATGCTTATAGTCATCCTAAGGAATTGATTATAGGTGATCCATCTCAAGGAATAAGAACTAGATCATCCATGAGAAATATTAGTAATCATCTTGCATTTGTATCACAAATTGAACCTAAAACTATTGAAGAAGCTGAAAAAGATAATAATTGGATGTTAGCAATGCAAGAAGAATTAAATCAATTCACAAGAAATAATGTATGGACCTTAGTTGAAAGACCTAAAAATCATTCTGTTATAGGATCAAAATGGATATTTTAGAAATAAACTAGATGAAAATGGCATAGTAATTAGAAACAAAGCTAGATTAGTTGCAAAAGGATATAATCAAGAAGAAGGTATTGATTTTGATGAAACCTTTGCACCTGTAGCTAGATTAGAAGCCATTAGACTATTACTTGCATTTGCATGTCATATGAATTTTAACTTATTTCAAATGGATGTAAAAAGTGCATTTTTAAATGGATTTATAAATGAAGAAGTATATGTAGAACAACCACCAGGTTTTGAAGATCACGAATTTTCAAATCACGTTTTTAAATTGCACAAAGCATTATATGGTTTGAAACAAGCACCTAGAGCTTGGTATGATAGATTAAGTAAATTTTTAATTGAAAATGATTTTACAAGAGGAAATGTTGATAAAACTTTGTTTTTGAAAAGAAAAGGTAAAGATTTATTAGTAGTTCAAATATATGTTGATGACATTATTTGGTGCTACTAACAATTCTATGTCAAGAGTTTGCTAAGTTAATGCAGGGAGAATTGAAATGAGCATGATGGGAGAACTCAACTTCTTCCTTGGACTCCAAATCAAACAAAGCAAAGAGGGAATCTTTATCAACCAAACAAAGTACACAAGAGAAATCCTAAAGAAGTTTGGTATGGAATCAATTAAACCCCTCGGAACACCAATGAGTCCTTCATGCAAGCTGGACAAAGATGAAGAAGGTAAGAAGGTTGATCAAAAATATTATCGAGGTATAATCGGATCCCTACTTTACTTAACTGCAAGTAGACCAGACATAATGTTTGCTGTTTGCTTATGTGCTAGATTTCAGTCAGAACCTAAAGAATCACATTTAATTGCTGTTAAAAGAATACTAAGATATGTAAGTGGAACAAAAAATGTAGGTTTATGGTATTCTAGAGACTCCACATTAAATCTGATTGCATACACTGATTCTGATTATGCTGGATGTAAGTTAGATAGAAAAAGCACAAGTGGTGCATGCCAATTCTTAGGAAGTAACTTAATCTCATGGTTTAGCAAAAAGCAAAATTCAGTTGCATTATCAACTACTGAAGCTGAATATGTAGCAGCTGGAAGTTGCTGTGCTCAAATCCTATGGATTAAGCGACAACTTGAAGACTATGGTATCACACTTGATAAGACACCTATAAGATGTGATAACACAAGTGCAATTAATCTAACAAAAATCCAATTCAACATTCAAGAACAAACACATAGAAATTAGATATCATTTTATAAGAGAACATGTAGCAAATAATGAAATTGTCTTGATTATGTTAACACTGAAGAACAATTAGCAGACATATTTACAAAACCTTTAAGTGAAGAAAGATTCTGTTATCTTAGAGGAGAGTTAGGGATTTGTGATCCATTAGAATGAATTTGAAACCCCTAAGGAAATTTTATCTAAGATTCTTTCAAATCCTTGATCTTTAAGGAAATCTTATCTAGAATTCATATCTAATTGATCCATTCATATTCAATGATTATTTTATCAATTTTTATGATCAAATTCCGGACACATTTCAGAAATTTCATGTTTTTGCTCTGAAATGGTCTCGGAGCCGACTCGGTGAGTATCGGAGTCGACTCCTGGTTTCGACTGAAACTCTCGGGTCGACCCCTTCTCGGCGCGAGTCGACTCCAAGTCGGGATGGTTTTCTGTGACTGTCCGGAGTCGACCCCTGGCTTTGCGCGAGCCGACTCGAAGTGGTCCCAGGTTGATTTATCTAGGGCAGAGTCGACTCGCCGTTCATTTCAAACTTTCCAATCTCTCAAAATACTCTCTCCACAATATCTCCAGACCTTCCAAACTCCTAAAATTACTGATTATTACTTCCAATCGACCAATGGCACCCAAAACTAGAGGTTCTAATCTTGCTGCGGCCGGTGTGAAGCGGAAGCGAGCCGTGAGGAAGACGGTGAAGCGTCCGGTGCGTGAGCCTTCTCCAAGCACGGATTCCACTTCATCATCTTCAACCCCCAATGCTTCTCCAGCTGCTGCTCCTACTCAGGTAGATCGTTTAGCAGATAGAATCATTACAACGGTAGGAAAGTGGATTTTGAACTTTTTGAGGTAGAGGGATTTTTATTAGGGAGACAATTGATAGAGATGGGATGGGAGAAGATATGTTCACTGGATTGCCCCACTTATCCCTCTCTAGTAAAGGAGTTCTATAAGAATTTGTCAAGAGGAGATCATGGTCTCATAAGCACAGTGAGAGGACATAGGATCTCAGTGACTGTAGAGCTTCTGTCGAGACTATTGGATCTACCCTTATCAGGTACTGCCACATTTTCTTCTGAAGACCGAAGTCCTGCTCTTGCTAGATTATTAAACCGGGATGTTGTCGGATTTGAAGAGGTGTTTGCCAACCAACTTTCATTAGAACTGAGATTGCTTCATAACATTTGCAGTAGGATACTTTTTCCAAAGATAGGAAGATTTGATTATGTATCTGAAAGAGACATTTTTGTGATGGATGCTATTGTTACGGGCAAACCTATAACCTTCCCAGCATGATTCTTTGGTACATTGCAGACTGTGGAGGAAAAAGAAAGTCGAGCCTGCCCTATGGTATGATTCTCACCAAGATCTTTCAGAGTCAAGGAGTTGTTATATTGACAGTGAGCCAATGAGGAACCTGAGGCATACAGACTTTTATAGCTTGGCTACCATTCATCGGATGGGTTTTATTAAGAAAAATGGAATATGGGAGAGGAAAGGATTAG
>UESW01004174.1:195304-241009 GCA_900491605.1 Calamus simplicifolius | reverse complement strand
AGTGAAAGAAAGAGTGTGAAATCAAGGGAAGTTCCTTCTGTGTTCAAGCTCAAATCCAAGGAAGCTTCTGAAAAAAATCCAAGTGCTATTCAAGAGTATCTCAAGAGATTTTCAACACTCAAAAAGAGGAAAAGCCCAAATCAACTCCAACACATCTTCCGTGAAGAATCCAAGCTGAGGCCTGGTTCTACACCTCCAAGGAGTTGAAGAAAAGAAGAAAAGCTCAAAGCCAACCAACTGCAAATCAGGCTTATCTAAACTCTATTCTTACATTTGTTTATCTGCTCATTAAGGAGCCTTGTATCTAAACAAACAATATTTCTTTCTTTGTGCCTAGCTCAATCTGAGGGATTGAACTAGAGGAGGTAGTCTTACCTCAGTTCAAGCTTGGTTAAGCTTGGGTTAAGGGTTTTTGTGCTGGTGAGCCCTTGAAAACCAGCTGGGTTCGTTGTGCGCCCAGGAAAACAACAAGTTCGAGTTGTGAGCTTGTAAAACAACTCTGCTGTAATCTAGGGTGATTATAGTGTGGACCCAAGTGAATCTTGGGAGTGGACGTAGGTGTTGGATACACCGAACCACTATAAATTCTTTTGTGTTTGCCGTGTTCTATTGTCTCTTTCTCTATCTCTGTTTTATTCACTGCAATTTATAATTACTTTGCATATTGCCTTCATTCATCTCAAGCTAAATAATTTAAAAGGCTAATTTTTTAAAGAACCCAATTCACCCCCCCCTCTTGGGTTGTCATCTGGGCCAACACTGATGCGCTATCCTGCTTGGCCACTTCGACCGATGGGACCTTGGAAAGGACGTACGTGGAGCACCTGCAAGTCCCGAGCATTGAAGCAGCGAGGAGGCTTTGCCGATCGAGCAAGAGCCCTCTTGGATGGACGCCTACGTCCGATACCTGACTGATGGCGCCCTCCTTGAAGACCCAGCTAAGGCCAGGCTACTTAGGGGCCGGCCCCAAAATTCCTGATAATGGACGGGAGGCTCTACCGAAGGTCATTCTTGCACCCGGTCCTCAAGTGCATCGGCCCCGCGGAAGCTGATTACATCCTGTGAGAAATCCATAAGGGCATATGCGAAAGTCATCTGGGGTGCAGAGCCCTGGCGTACAAAGCCTTGCGGTAGGGGTACTACTGGCTGACCATGAGAGAGGACGCTGTTGGCCCAGATGGCAACCCAAGAGGGGGGGGGGTGAATTGGGTTCTTAAAAAATTTAAGCCTTTTAAACAATTTAAATTGAGATGTGCAAGTGAAGGGATCAACTAATCAGCAAAGCACAAACACAAGTATATGAGAGATAGAGAAGAGACAATTAAGCACGGCAAACACAAGATATTTTATAGTGGTTCGGTGCAATCAACACCTACGTCCACTCCCAAGACTCACTTGGGTCCACACTATAATCTCTCTAGATTACAGCCGAGTTGTTTTTCAAGTTCACAACTCAAACTTGTTGTTTTTCCGGGATCACAACGAACCCAGCCGATTTTACACGGGCTCACCGGCACCAAACCCAAACACAAGCTATACCTAGCTTGTACCGAGGTTTAACAACCTCCTCTAGTTTAATCCCTCAGATTAAACTAGACACAAACAAATAAAATGAGTTTAATTACAAGCAGCTCCTTTTTGAGCAGATATTTCAAAATAGAAATCGAGTTTAGAAAAGCCTGAATATTTAGAGCTTGAGAGCTGGCTTGGCTTCTTTGGTTTCCTTCCTTCAACTCCTCTTGATGTTGAATCAGGCCTCAGCACCGATTCTTCACAGATTTGAGCTTTGGAGTTGGGTTGAAGCTTTTTCCCTTTTTCTTGAATGTGGAAGATCTTTGATTTGCTCTTGAAAGCGTTGGGATCTCCTCTTGAATCTTTTGTAGAATGTAGCTCTGGAGTGCACGAATCTCACTCTTGGATTTCACTCCTTTTGAATCTCTCTTCGTTGAGCTAAAAGATTTTTCCAAGAATGCTCTGTTTTTCCCTCTTTTCAAATGATATTCTTTTCTCCCTTTTTGATTTTCTCTCTTCTTTTGATTTGAAAAGAACTCCTCTATTTATAGAATCTGCAAAAATATATCCGTTAGAGTCAAGGAAAAATAGCCGTTATTTAAAAATCTAACCGTTGGAGCTGATGTGTCAACTCAAAAATTATCGCCCAGATTTCGGGGAGTCGGCTCGGGTACTGTGCGAGTCGGCTCGAGCAATCGAATCCAGAACGCACCAAAAAGTGAGTCTCCAGGGGTCGACTCGTGAAAATCTGGGAGTCGACTCGTGACTTTCAGGGGTCGACTCGCGAAAAGCTGGGAGTCGACTCGAGAGGCACTCAAAAATGAGTCTTTCTGCCGTCTGAGTCGAGTCGGCTCGC
The DNA here is from genome assembly GCA_900491605.1 of Calamus simplicifolius. Classification (NCBI taxonomy): domain Eukaryota; kingdom Viridiplantae; phylum Streptophyta; class Magnoliopsida; order Arecales; family Arecaceae; genus Calamus; species Calamus simplicifolius. The sequence continues at coordinate 238,641 of UESW01004174.1, read as the reverse complement.
ACAGTCATGAGTCGGCTCGAGAAAGTTCAGGGGTCGACTCGGAAACTCTCGAGTCGGCTCGGGACTGATACAAAAATCAGAAAACATTCTGATTTGCTTTGAAAATCATCCCAACCAACTTTGAAATATAAATATGACTTAGATAAGGTTGATTTAACAGTAATGCTCAATTTCAAAGCATTTTCATTAAGTCATTGATCTTTAAAAGATTGGTATAAAAATTATTTTTGAATTCATAAGTATAGCTCACTGAAACATATATTCAATTGATTCAAGAAACTCATTATATTTTTAATAGTTCATAGTTTCCAATTTGAAATTGCTCATAGTAAGAATATTTCATTTATTGACTTATCATGTTCATAGCCTTTTAGAAAGTAAAGCAATGCTTTTGGAAATCATCAAAATCAATAAGTTGGGGCAATTATGTTTCAATAATTTCTCAACAATCTCCCCCTTTTTGATGATGACAAAAACATTGAGTTTGTTCATGATTGATTAGTGAATTATTTTGTTTTCATAGTTAGGCTTAGGCTCCCCCTGAATGAGGTAGCTCCCCCTATGAAACTTAATTAATTAACCCATTGTTTATCTCAATCATAGACAATCATAAAACTATAAAACTCTCCCCCTTTTTTGTTATCAACAAAAAGATAGATAAACATTCATTCAAATTTCATTGACATAAGGAAATAGAGAATTCATTTCATTCAAAAGTCTAAGTACATCAAAATGTTCATACATTGATTTCAAAAGAACATAAAAACTTCATACAAAAAATCTATAACTCAAAAATGAGTTCTTACAATCCTAGTTAATGATCAACTATTTTTCATTCCTTCAGATTGAATTTTTACATAGTCTTTGAGTTTTTCATCTACAAAGTGCAAGCAGTCAATTTTATCTTGAAGCTCGCGTTGCACTTGATAGGTCTCTCCATCTCCAAATATCCTTAAGTTCTTCAAAAATGTTCTTGAGATCTCCACTTAAGACTGATGAAGAGCTGAGAGTAGACTCAATCTTTGAAATCGATCATCAAGAGAATAAAGTCTCTTCAAATTCATAAACTTATTCTCAAATTCAGTTTTAAGCTTTCAGATTGATCTTCAAAAGGCTTTGAGTTGCTAATTGTAGATCTGAAAAGCAGCAGAAGATGAAGCTTGATCAATGGAGCAGGGGCTGGAGCAGGGCAGAAACCAAGGGCTCGGAGGTGCAGGTGAAGGATGTCTAACTGATGGTCCTGCAGCCTCAGCATCTAGCTCTTTCCTCTGTCACTCCTTTCCTCTCCCATTCCATTTTCTTGACAAACCCATCCGATGAATAGTGGCCAGCTATAAAAGTCAGTATGTCTTAAGTTCCTCATTGGCTCACTATCAGAAATCACAACCCTTGGCTTCGAAAAATCGTAAGAATCATACCATAGGGCAGACTGATTTCCTTTTCCTCCACAATCTGCAATATACCAAAAATCATACTGGGAAGGTTGATTGGCTTGCCCGTAACAATGGCATCCATCACAAAAATATCTCTTTCAGATACATAATCAAATCTCCCGTTTTGGGAAAAGAATCCTACTGCAGATGTTGTGAAGCAATCTCAGTTCTAAGGAATTGTTGGCAAAACTCTTCAAATCCAACAACATCCCTGTTTAATAATCAGCTGGGGCGCGGTCTTCAGAAGAAAAGGTGGAGGTCCAGACAAGGGTAATTCCAATAATCTAGAAGATCTCAGTCACTGAAATTCTTACTCCTCTCACATTGCTATAAGACCATGATCTCCTCTAGACAAATTCTTGTAAAACTCCTTTAACTAAGAGGGATAAGTGGGCAATCCAGGAACAAATTTCTCCCAACCCATCTCTATCAACTGTCTCCCAAAAAGAAATCCCTCTTCTCAAATAATTCAAAATCCACTTTCCTACCGTGGTAATGATTCTATCTGCTAATCGATCTACCTGGGAGGAGGAGCAGGAGCAGCAGCTGGAGGAGAAGAGATGAAGTGGAATCCGTGCTTGGAGAAGGCTCACGCACCGGACGCTCACCGTCTTCCTCACGGGCGCTTTCTCTTCACACCCGCCACAAGACTAGAACCTCTAGTTTTGGGTGCCATTTGTGATTGGAAGTGATAATCAGGGATTTGGAGTTTGGAGGGTTTGGAGAGAGTGTGGAGAGGTATTTTTGATTGGGGAAGTAGAATGACGGCGAGTCGACTCTGCCCTAGATAAATCAACCTGGGACCACTTCGAGTCGGCTCGCGCAAACAAGGTCGACTCCGGACAGTCACAGAAACCATCCCGAATGGAGTCGACTCGCGCCAGAGAGGGGTCGACCCGAGAGTTTCAAGAAACCAGGAGTCGACTCCGATACGCACCGAGTCGGCTCCGAGACCATTTCAGAGCAAAAACATGAAATTTCTGAAATGTGTCCGGAATTTGATCATAAAAATTGATAAATAATCATTGGAATGATGAATGGATCAATTAAGATATGAATTCTAGATAGATTTCCTTAAAATTTCAAAATTTATTCAAAAGGATTACAAATTCCTAATTCTCCTCTAAGATACAAATCTTTCTTCACTTAAAGGTTTTGTAAATATGTCAGCTAATTGTTCTTCAGTGTTAACATAATCAAGACAAATTTCATTATTGCTACATGTTCTCTTATAAAATGATATCTAATTTCTATGTGTTTTGTTCTTGAATGTTGAATTGGATTTTTAGTTAGATTGATTGCACTTGTATTATCACATCTTATAGGTGTCTTATCAAGTGTGATACCATAGTCTTCAAGTTGTCGCTTAATCCATAGGATTTGAGCACAGCAACTTCCAGCTGCTACATATTCAGCTTCAGTAGTTGATAATGCAACTGAATTTTGCTTTTTGCTAAACCATGAGATTAAGTTACTTCCTAAGAATTGGCATGCACCACTTGTGCTTTTTCTATCTAACTTACATCCAGCATAATCAGAATCTGAATATGCAATCAGATTTAATGTGGAGTCTCTAGAATACCATAAACCTACATTTTTTGTTCCACTTAGATATCTTAGTATTCTTTTAACAGCAATTAAATGTGATTCTTTAGGTTCAGACTGAAATCTAGCACATAAGCAAACAGCAAACATTATATCTGGTCTACTTGCAGTTAAATAAAGTAGGGATCCGATTATACCTCGATAATATTTTGATCAACCTTCTTACCTTCTTCATCTTTGTCCAGCTTGCATGAAGGACTCATTGGTGTTCCGAGGGGTTTAATTGATTCCATACCAAACTTCTTTAGATTTCTCTTGTGTACTTTGTTTGGTTGATAAAGATTCCCTCTTTGCTTTGTTTGATTTGGAGTCCAAGGAAGAAGTTGAGTTCTCCCATCATGCTCATTCAAATTCTCCCTGCATTAACTTAGCAAACTCTTGACATAGAGATTGTTAGTAGCAAAAATAATGTCAACATATATTTGAACTACAAGTAAATCTTTACTTTTCTTTTCAAAAACAAAGTTTTATCAACATTTCCTCTTGTAAAATCATTTTCAATTAAAAATTTACTTAATCTATCATACCAAGCTCTAGGTGCTTGTTTCAAACCATATAAAGCTTTGTGCAATTTAAAAACGTGATTTGAAAATTCGTGATCTTCAAAACCTGGTGGTTGTTCTACATAACTTCTTCATTTATAAATCCATTTAAAAATGCACTTTTTACATCCATTTGAAATAAGTTAAAATTCATATGACATGCAAATGCAAGTAATAGCCTAATGGCTTCTAATCTAGCTACAGGTGCAAAGGTTTCATCAAAATCAATACCTTCTTCTTGATTATATCCTTTTGCAACTAATCTAGCTTTGTTTCTAATTACTATGCCATTTTCATCTAGTTTATTTCTAAAAACCCATTTTGATCCTATAACAGAATGATTTTTAGGTCTTTCAACTAAAGTCCATACATTATTTCTAGTGAATTGATTTAATTCTTCTTGCATTGCTAACATCCAATTATTATCTTTTTCAGCTTCTTCAATAGTTTTAGGTTCAATTTGTGATACAAATGCAAGATGATTACTAATATTTCTCATAGATGATCTAGTTCTTATTCCTTGAGATGGATCACCTATAATCAATTCCTTGGGATGACTATAAGCATATCTCCAATCTCTTGGTAGATCTACATCATTATGATTAGTATTAACATCATCATCCTTAGGTGAATCATTATCTTTAGCTTCTTGTTCATGATCTGAAGATACATCAATATTAAGTTTTTCAAGATCTTTTTCAATTATGTTTGTATCTTCCTCATCATCAATCTTTTCAGAACTAGTGCTAAAGATTCATCAAAAACTACATGAATAGATTCTTCAACTAAGGTTTTCTTGTTAAATACTCTATATGCTTTACTAGTTGTTGAATATCCTAAAAATATTCCTTCATCAGATTTAGCATCAAATTTTCCTAAATTGTTTTTACCATTATTATGAATAAAACATTTACAACCAAATGCATGAAAATATTTTATATTGGGTTTTCTATCATGCCATAATTCATAAGGTGTTTTCTTTAAAATAGGTCTTATTAAAGCTCTATTTAAGATGTAACATGCTGTGTTAATAGCTTCCGCCCAAAAGTATTTGGAGTTTACTTTCACATAGCATGGTACGGGCCATGTCTTCTAGAGTCCTATTTTTCCTTTCAACTACACCATTTTGTTGTGGGGTCCTAGGTGCTGAAAAATTATGATTAATACCATTTTCATTGCAAAAACTTTCAAATAAGTGATTTTCAAATTCAGTTCCATGATCACTTCTTAGAGACACTATGGTAGTGTTTTTCTCATTTGTTACTTTCTTGAAGAATTTCAGGAATATCGAGAAAGTCTCATCTTTGTGAGCTAAAAACATTACCCAAGTGAATCTAGAGTAATCATCTACTATCACAAGACCATATTTCTTTCCTCCTAGACTTGTGGTTCTAGTTGGTCCAAAAAGGTCCATGTGAAGTAGCTCTAATGGCCTAGAAGTTGAAACAATATTTTTAGATTTGAAAGAACTTCTTGTTTGTTTTCCAAACTGACATGCATCACATATTTTGTTATTTTCAAAATCTAATTTAGGTAAACCTTTTACTAAATCCATTTTAATTAGTTTTGAAATAAGGTGTGTGCTTGCGTGACCTAATCTTCGATGCCACAACCAACCAATCTCATTCATATTAGCATTATTAGCAACTAAGCAATGATTATTAGTAGAATTTGTCTAAGTCAACAAGTATACATTGCCATTTCTATTTCCAATAAAAACAATGCTATTATCAATGGGATTAGCTACAGTGCATAAAGAAGATTCAAATGAAACTTTAAAACCTTTATCACATAATTGACTTATACTAATTAATTATGCTTTAAACCATCAACATAAAGTACATTTCAATAAATGTGGAGGGAGTTATTTGAATGTTACCAACCCCAAGATTTGGCCTTTGCCATTATCGCCAAATGTAACAACTCCTCCTTTCTTTTCTTCTAGGGTGATGAATTCTTCTTTGTCACCCGTCATATGTCTTGAGCAGCCACTATCAAGATACCACTTTTCTTTGATCTTTTGGCCACAAGACATTCCTGCAATATAATCAAACTTTATGTTTAGGTACCCAAGCTTTCTTGGGTCCTTCATGGTTAGTAGCAACAAAAATTGTTCCTTTCGGAACCCATATTTTCTTTCCTTTAATATTTAAGTTTTTATTTTTTAATTTTACATTCATAAGATTTATGTCCTTTTTGATTACATTTAAAGCATGTAAAATTACTTTGGCCAGTACAAAAATATTTTTAAGTGATTTTTGTTTTCTTAAAGTGTTATATCCTAATCCGGCTTTGTCAAAAACTGCTTTTTGACTATTAAACATGTTTAATTTAGTTGAGCTTAAAGTAAATTTCTCAACAATGTGTTGGAGTTTTTCATCTTTCAGGTTTAAGTTTTCATTTTCATTTTAAGTTTTCATTTTTCTTTTAAAAAAGTTTTCATTTTTCAAGATTTATTTCTTTTTCAAAATTTGAAATCCCACAAGTTCATTAAAAGCATCAAAAGTTCATCAAAAGCAAATTCATCGCAGGGTTTCGGAACTTACCTCTCTCGTCGCCATAAAGCATATTTGCGACTTCCTTTTGTTCTTCTTCTTCGGAAGAAGATTCTCACTCCAAGTCGCCATATAAGCCTTCTTCTTTTTTTGTAGGCTTTCTTCAATTTAGGACATTCATTCTAAAGTGCCCCGGTTTATTACACTCATAGCAGTCAAGGGGTCTTTCTCTTTTTCTTTGTCCTTGTCCTTTTCTTATCCTTTTCTCCTTCCCACTTAGCTCCAAATTTTTTCTTGTGGAAGGGTTTCTTTCTCCTCATAAATCTTTAAATTTCTTGCTAAGAGAGCAGTCTCATCATCATCATCATCATCATCACTGCTGCTCTCTTCTTCTTTTGCAGCTTTGAGGGCAATTTTTCTTCTTCTTTGTCCTCCTCAACATGCTGCCTCATTGTCAGCTCATGGGTCATAAGGATCCTAGAAGCTCCTCTAAGGGTAAAGTGTTGAGGTCCTTTAGCTTCTTGGATTGCTGTCATTTTTGCTTCCCATGATCTTGGTAATGACCTAAGAATTTTCGAACAAGTTCAGAGTTAGTATATGTCTTACCAAGACTTTTCAAACCATTTACAATATCAGTGAATCTAGTGTACATGCATGCAATGGTTTCAGATTGTTCCATGCTAAACAATTCATATTTATGAACAAGAATATTAATTTTAGATTCTTTTACTTGGTTGGTACCCTCATGGGTAACCTCTAATCTATCCCAAATTTCTTTGCGGAATTACATGTGGAGATTCTATTGAATTCATTAGCATCTAAGGAGCAATATAAAACATTCATGGCTTTAGCATTAAGCTGTGCCATTTCCTATCATTATCATTCCAGTCCCTTTCGGGCTTAGGAACAATAGTGCCATCAATAACATGTGTGGGTGTACTAGGTCCATTTATTATAACACCCCATAGCTCATAATCAGAAGCTTGAATGAATATCCTCATTCTAGCTTTCCAATAAGAATAATTTGAGCCATTAAAAAGTGGAGGTCTATTCGTAGAATGACCTTCAGCAAATGAACCAACTTGTGTTGCCATTGGACTTTAGCTCTTGATCGTGTGATCAAAATCTAATGAGCACTAGCTCTGATACCAATTGTTGGCCCAGATGACAACCCAAGAGGGGGGGGGGTGAATTGGGTTCTTTAAAAAATTAGCCTTTTAAAAATTTAGCTTGAGATGTGAATGAAGGGATAAAATGCAAAGCACAAAAAGATAGAGATAGAGAGAGACAAAGCACGGCAAACACAAAGATTTTATAGTGGTTCGGTGTATCCAACACCTACGTCCACTCCCAAGATTCACTTGGGTCCACACTATAATCTCCTAGATTACAGCCGAGTTGTTTTACAAGCTCACAACTCAAACTTGTTGTTTTCCGGGATCACAACGAACCCAGCTGGTTTTCAAGGGCTCACCAGCACAAAAACCCTAACACAAGCTATACCAAGCTTGTACCGAGGTAAGACTACCTCCACTAGTTCAATCCCCCAGATTGAACTAGACACAAAAATAAAATGAGTTTAATTACAAAGCTCCTTAATGAGCAGATAAAAAATAGAAATAGAGTTTAGAAAAGCCTGATTTGAGTTGGTTGGCTTTGAGCTTCTTTTTTCTTCCTTCAACTCCTCTTGATGTTGAATCAGGCCTCAGCACCGATTCTTCACAGATTTGAGCTTTGGAGTTGGGTTGAAGCTTTTTCCCTTTTTCTTGAATGTGGAAGATCTTTGATTTGCTCTTGAAATTGGGATCTCCTCTTGAATCTTTTGTAGAATGTAGCTCTGGAGTGCACGAATCTCACTCTTGGATTTCACTCCTTTTGAATCTCTCTTCGTTGAGCTAAAAGATTTTTCCAAGAATGCTCTGTTTTTCCCTCTTTTCAAATGATATTCTTTTCTCCCTTTTTGATTTTCTCTCTTCTGTTTTGATTTGAAAAGAACTCCTCTATTTATAGAATCTGCAAAAATATATCCGTTAGAGTCAAGGAAAAATAGCCGTTATTTAAAAATCTACCGTTGGAGCTGATGTGTCAACTCAAAAATTATCGCCCAGATTTCGGGGAGTCGGCTCGGGTACTGTGCGAGTCGGCTCGAGCAATCAAATCCAGAACGCACCAAAAAGTGAGTCTCCAGGGGTCGACTCGTGAAAATCTGGGAGTCGACTCGTGACTTTCAGGGGTCGACTCGCGAAAAGCTGGGAGTCGACTCGAGAGGCACTCAAAAATGAGTCTTTCTGCCGTCTGAGTCGAGTCGGCTCGCACAGTCATGAGTCGGCTCGAGAAAGTTAAGGGGTCGACTCGGAAACTCTCGAGTCGGCTCGGGACTGATACAAAAATCAGAAAACATTCTGATTTGCTTTGAAAATCATCCCAACCAACTTTGAAATATAAATATGACTTAGATAAGGTTGATTTAACAGTAATGCTCAATTTCAAAGCATTTTCATTAAGTCATTGATCTTTAAAAGATTGGTATAGAAAATCATTTTTGAATTCATAAGTATAGCTCACTGAAACATATATTCAATTGATTCAAGAAACTCATTATATTTTTAATAGTTCATAGTTTCCAATTTGAAATTGCTCATAGTAAGAATATTTCATTTATTGACTTATCATGTTCATAGCCTTTTAGAAAGTAAAGCAATGTCTTTTGGAAATCATCAAAATCAATAAGTTGGGGCAATTATGTTTCAATAATTTCTCAACAGACGCGATCGAGCTCGTCAAGAGGTGTGATAGTTTCCAGTGTCATGCCAACATCCAGCGATAGCCGACATCTCAGCTGACCCTCTTAGCCGCACCTTGGCCCTTCGCCTAGTGGGGTATGGACATTCTGGAACCTTTCCCTCCAGCCTCCATTCAGCGCAAATTCCTGTTGGTGGCCGTTGACCACTTCACCAAATGGGTTAAAGCCGAAGCACTCGCCAAGATCACCGAGAGCAAGGTAAGGTCCTTCTTCTAGAAGTCCATAATATGTCGGTTCGGGCTACCACATACCCTGGTCACCGACAATGGCCGGCAGTTTGACAACACGCCCTTCCGAGGATTCTGCATCGAGCCAGGCATCCACCAGCGATTCACCTCAGTTGGGCATCCTCAGACCAATGGAGCAGCTGAGGTGACCAATTGCATTATTCTTCAAGGACTAAGAGCCCGGCTAGATGACTGCAAAGGACGGTGGGTGAAGGAGCTCCCCAATGTGCTGTAGGCCTACCACACCACGTCGCGAGCCCCCACTGGAGAGACTCCCTTCAGCATCGTCTTCGGATCTGAAGTCATCATTCCTGTGGAGATCGGTGCCCCTGGCCCTAGGGTGGAGGCATACAGCGAGGAAGACAACCCGAACTAGTTGCGGGCTAACCTTGACCTGGTGGAGGAGGTACGGGACCGAGCGTGACTTCGGATGGCAGCCTACCGATAGCGAGCGGTCAGGTATTACAACGCTCGGGTTCGCCTTAAGACCTTTCTGCCTGGGGACCTCATCCTCCGACGGGCTGAGGTTTTAAAACCAATGGAAAGGGGCAAGTTAGCGTTGAACTGGGAAGGACCCTATCGAGTTGCTGAGGCACTCCGCCACGGAGTGTACAAAATTGAAGGGCTGGATGGAAAGCCACTCCCGCGGACGTGGAACGCCGACAACCTCCATCGGTATTATCAGTAGTGTACCCTCTCTTTACATTAAATTTTATGCTTGCATTCTTCTGGGCTCTCGCCCCACATTTGATATTAATAAACATGAGTTTAAGTATCCCAATTTTTCAGCAAAAAGTCCGAGGCTAGCTCGGCACAGAAAGCCCAATGTACCATTGGCACCGAAGACCGGTGTACCATCGATTCACAAAAAAGCCCGAGGCCAGCTCGGAACAGAAAGCCTAATGTACCATTAACACCGAAGACCGATGTACCACTGGCTCCTAAAAAGCCCGAGGTCAGCTCGGCACAGAAAGCCCAATGTACCATTGGCACTGAAGACCAGTGTACCACCGGCTCCCAAAATGCCCAAGGCCAGCTCGGCACAGAAAGCCCAATGTACCATTGGCATCGAAGACTGATGTACCACCGGCTCCCAAAAAGCCCGAGGCTAGCTCGGCAAAGAAAGCCCAATGTACCATTGTCACCGAAGACAAGTGTACCATCAGCTCCCAAAAAGTTCAAGGCCAGTTCGGCACAGAAAGCCCAATGTACTATTGGCATTGAAGACCGGTGTACCACCGGCTCCCAAAAAGTCCGAGGCCAGCTCGGCATAGAAAGCCCAATGTACCATTGGCACCGAAGACCGGTGTACCATTGGCTTCCAAAAAGCCCGAGGCCAGCTTGACACAGAAAGCCCAATGTACCATTGGCACAGAAGACCGGTGTACCACCAGCTCCAAAAAAGTCCGAGGCCAGGTCGGCACAGGAAGCCCAATGTATCATTGGCATCGAAGACCGATGTACCACCGGCTCCCAAAAAGCTCGAGGCCAGCTCGACACAGAAAGCCCAATGTACCGTTGGCACCGGAGACTGGTGTACCATCAACTCCCAAAAATTCCAAGGCCAGTTCGGCACAGAAAGTCCAATTGGCACCGAAGACCAGTGTACCACCGGCTCCCAAAAAGCCCAAGGCCAGCTCGGCACAGAAAGTCCAATGTACCATTGGCATCGAAGACCGGTGTACCATCGGCTTCCAAGAAGCCCGAGTCTTCCTCGGCGTCCCAAGGCCGATATTCCACCGGCTCCCAAGAAGCCCGAGTCTTCCACGGCGTCCCAAGGCCGATGTTTCATCGGTCCCAAGAAGCCCGAGTCTTCCTTGGCGTCCCAAGACCGATGTTCCGTCGGTCCCAAGAAGCCCGAGTCTTCCTCGGTGTCCCAAGGCCGATGTTCCATCAGTCCTCAAAGACCCGAGTCAGGCACCCCATCCGAAGGCTAATGTTCCAATGGAATAGAATTTCCCCTCGGCACAGGATTGCTGCCCCATCGACTCCTGGTGGCACAAGGCCGGCACGGTCCCTGCCCTAGCCTTGGCTCACCCGAGGGTCCGGCCCTATATACTAAATCAAGATCGCTCGTGAATGGGTAGAAGCTGCCCTCGATGCCGACGAAGCCCCTAGGGGTCCTATGTCGGCAATCCAAGGACTCAAATGCGGCACATTGAAGTTAGCCAAAAACAATTTCATTGATGATAAAGTGATTACAAAATGTTGACTGAGTCAGACTTAGTACAAAAACAAAAGGAAAAACAGTGCAAAATCAAAGGTTGGCCGCAGGCTCGTCATCAGAGGGGGCCCCCTCGGACCCTTGGTCCGGCTCTATATCCATGGCCCGAGGGAGGTCCAAGACGCAGGCCACCTTCTTTCTGGCATCACGGAACCCCTGAAGATAGGCGTCCGCGTTGGCTTCGACCAGCTCATCAGCAAAGCGGTCTGATTCCTTGAACTCTTCCACTGCCGCTACGACCCGGACCTCGGCGGCAGCCTCTGCTTCTCGGGCTCGCGCCTCCTTCTCCTCCGCTAGGGAAGTGGCCCTCCTCTTGGCCTCTTTGGCACGCATGGCCCTTGCCTCGGCCGCCTGGATGGCCGAGTCTAACTAAAGGATGTGGAGGTCCTGGGCCTCAATTGCGCTCTCGGCCTACCCCAACTGGTTCAGAGCCGCCCGGAGCCGGTTGGCTTCGGTCTCCGCTCGAGTGGCAGCCTCTCTCGCCTCGGTAGGCGCCCGGCGCGTGAGACGATCCGCCTTCGGCCAATGACGGGACACCGCTGATGTCAGCGTCATGATGGCGATGATGGCAACCACTTTTTGTGGATTTCGAGAGGACACCCTCACCTTGGGGACGATCGCTGCAGATCGGACGAACGATAGTGACTACCCCTTCACATCCCCTAGGTCACCCACGCTAAGTTATCGCAGCGCACGGAGGCACGTGTTCAGGGGCGATTGGCTGCCGATGGGGATCAGCCACTCAGAAGGTGACACCCCTTTCGTCTTGCAGGGGTGAGCCCGCTTCGTCTCAGGGGCGAGGGGGCATCTGATGTGGCTGATCCAATGTCATCAGAGTAAACGATGAAGACAACTGACGGAGCCCTATCTCGGTCTCGTAGGATGGCCTCGGCCCCCGAGGCCCCCGAGGCCTCGAGCGTCAGCCTCAGCCTCGGCCTCGGCCTCGAGCTTCGGCCTCAGTCTCGGCCTTGGCCTCGAGCGTCAGTCTCGGCCTCGAGCTTCTGCCTTGGCCTCGAGCGTTAGCCTCGGCCTTGAGCGTCTACCTCGGCCTTAGCCTCGAGCGTCTGCCTCGGCCTCGGCATCGAGCCTCAGCCTCAGCCTCAGCCTCGAGCCTCAGCCTCGGCCTCGGCCTCAAGCTTCTGTCCCGGTTTGGCCTCCGAGACCGTCAACCCGCTGCCTTGAGCCACCTGACATGCCCACGTGGCCCACCAACCGCCTATAGTGGCCACATGATCCACCACTGGCCCGCTATAGCGCGTGGCCATACCTCGTAACGGTGCATGCCAGATGCAACCATATCCGCCTGCCATCCGCAGTGCTGCACTCAGCAGGTGGCAGGCGAGGCAGGATACCTCTGACAGACGGTTGCGACCCGTCACTGTCAGCCTTGCCTTCCGTCTGTTACCGGACAAAGGTACCTCGAAATCAGCAACCTTCTGGAAACGAGAAAAGAGACCTTCGAACAGGTATAAAGGCCCACACTCACGACGAGGGAAGGATCCTGAACTCTAGTTCTCTAGCTCGTTTCTGCTAGTTTACTCTTGTCTGTTCCTGAGTCGCTGACTTGAGCGTCGGAGGGTCCCCATCGGAGCAACCGATTTTTAGGGACTTTTTTGCAGGAGCTCGCCGCAGAGGAGGATCTCCGTTCCCCGATGTTGGAGGAAGGCAACTTGGCGTCAACAGAAAGAAACACATATATGAGTTGACTCTTTGTAGTTTTATTTATTTATTTTAGTAATTTGAATTTAATGATCACATGTTTTCATATTTTTGGTAACTTAATGTAGTTTTATTTATTTTTCAGTAATTTTACATTTAATGATCACTTGTTCTTATATTTTAGCTGCAAAGGAACATTTAAATGCTTGAGTTGGATTGCAAATCGAATTTGACTTGGTCCTAATGTAAGCATGAACATTTTAGATTGTGTATAGTTATCCTGGGCCACGACTCAACTTGAATGAATTGATGAATTTAAAATCCATTATATTCTAAACAATTAATTACTAATAACCTTGTTTGAGTCCAAAATAATAACCTAATTATGAAATTAAGTTGGGTGATAACCAAGCATGCCTTTCTTAAATAATAAAGTTATCACTTAAACCTGTAAACTCTGCACTTGAATTGAACTTGATCCAATCTTGATATGGACCCGATGATGAATGAGTTGGGTATAGAATCAAAGTCAAATGTATTGAAACTTTCATATTGGGTTTGGATTTAAGACTTCCATACCAGACTTGAACTTGCAATGTCCCTCATCTTCATGATGTGCTCATGCACACCTCCAACCGTAGTGAGCTTCATTGATGATAATTTTGTCATTAGGGTGCTAGCCAGTGCCTTATCTGAAGACTCAAATTGTGCATCAATAGCCTTCAGAAGTTCCTTGACATTTTTGCACTCAGGAATTGAACCACGTATACTAGCAGAAATTTTAATGCCATCGCTTTCAATGGTCCTAATTTTATTACTATCATTTCACTAATTAATAAGTGATAACGTCCCCCCTTAAATGTTAAATGCCTGCTTGATGGGAGCGGACGGTGAAGGGATTTGAGTATAAATAGGAAACCCTACCTAAGGCTTTTAACAAGGTTATCGAAAGAAAAATAAAATAAGCGAAGGCATTGAGTCTCTGATCAAGAGCACATCCTGAGGGCATACACTATCAGAGTGCGATGGCTCATTGATTGGAAGAACTCAATCAAGATCCATCGAGAGGAGGAAGATCAATCAAGATCCATCGAGAGGAGGACGAAGATCAATCAAGATCCATCGAGAGGAGGAAGATCAAGATCCCTAGAGAGAAGGAAGATCAAGATCCTGTGCATCTGATTCAAGGAAGATCGAATTCCTTACCCTCATCGGAAAGAAAATTAATAATAATGGCTGGAGGTACTTATCGATCTTAACTTGCATGATAAATATATTGATATCGTATTTTCGTATATTTAATATCGTGATCAATATATTTAAATTAAGTCTTACATCTCCCTCCGGAAAGAAATCAAAGAGTAATCTCTTTTCAGAGAGATTGGCATTTTTCTTTTTTTTTTTCTTTTTGTTCTTTCTTTTTCCCACCTGAGCAGAGATGTTGGCTTCACAGGTGCAGTTAGAGAGGGCGGTAACAGTACCATGCGGACGTAAGTATGTAACTACTGAATGTTGCAGTCTCGAACCAGTAATGCACCATAAACTCAATTCTCTACTCTCTCTCTCTCTCTCTCTCTCTCTCTCTCTCCGTGTCTCTGTGCGTTGTCTGGGCCTGGCAACAAGATTGATCGAAATTCTAAAAGCCACCAAAAAAATGTAGAGCTGAATATGAGCATGATTTTGTTTGCGGCTAAAATGCAATTTGTGATGTCAACAACTACTAAAGAAAATAGGCCAATGAGATCCCTTCGTTCTCTCTCTCTCTCTCTCTCGTGTTAGCACAGTAAATTGGCAGCTTGGAGGTCAAAAACATTATTTTCGCAATGAATTTCTGCTTGTCTATCTGTCAGGAAAGCAGAGTACATACCCCACAATCTTTAGGGTTTGTGTCTCTGTCGAGTTAGCAGGGATGTTCCCCCTCCATTCTTAAAAAAAAAAAAAAAAACCTGCAAATTGAGTTATCAATTATTCTCTCTAGCAAATTATTGTCATTTTCTATATAGAACTGCAACCCAACGAGCTCAAAAGTGAGGCCACATGTATTTGTACAAAATGAAGCCATGAATGCTGTTGTGAAGCACAGTTGTGATATTGGGAAAATAGGTAATATTTCTTTTGCTATTTTTCTTAGTAAGCTGCTTGAGCTCATAAAAATCATAAAAATTAGAGAGAGAGAGAGAGAGAGAGAGAGAGAGAGAGAGAGAGAGAAATTTTATTAGTGTTGAGATTTATCCCTTTTTTCATATGTTCGGGATTTATAGTGTTCGGATTCAGATAACGCTATTTAGCCTAATTCAGCCCCTTTTCAGGTGTCGTCTATCACAGTTCAATGCCTTAGTGTTAAACGCACATTGTTCCATGTGGATTGAGATGTTCAAGCAATTCTCTAGTTATGGTGTCTCTTCTGATGCGAAGAACCGAAAAATTCCGAAACTATTGCCAAAAATCTAAGAGAAAAACACTTGATTCTAAAAATAGTAGCAAAGGCAAATATCTTTATAGGTTTAACATCAAATCTACAATGAATGCACTCGCTCATGCGTCCTTGAAGCATTGCCGAACACTGCAGTGAACTGAAATAACACAAGTGAAGATGTTCATATCTTAATCTAACTAGTAGTACGACACAAGCAAGCTTATTTCATCTATATTCAGTACTGCTCGAAGAAACTGGAACGCACAAGCTAGCCACACCAATAATCTCGTACATTTTGATCATTCATCGCGCACCTCAAAGACGTTGCGGCTCTTGACGACGATGTCGTACATGTGCACCGAGGTAAGCCTCGAGAAGTCTCTCGGGAGCGAGATGAGGTGAACCGAGGTGCGCATGTGGAACTGGACGAGCTCAGGGTTGTTGTGATATCGCTCCCACCCGAGTGGTGCAAGCTTCTGCTCGAGCATTTCATACGAGGTGATGATCTCGTTGGAAGGAACGTGCACCAAGACTTTGCGACGGCTGTGGCTTTGCTCGACCCCTGGGATCTCCACGCGGCGTACCACCCCTTTCTTGTCGAACACCCAAACACTTGACATCTGAAACTTCTCGCGCGTATTACTGGACTGAGAGGGAAAGAGAATTTTTGGGTGATTGAACCGCGGGAGAAGAGCGGGCTCGGGGATTTTTTATACTTGTGGCATTGGGACGGAGAGTAGGCCGTGTCGATCGATGGAGATCTGTTTGCAGTTGGTGCGGCGGGGACCTCCTGGCCGGCGTACCTATGTGGGAACAAGGATGTTGCCATTGACCAGTTTTCAGGGTGGACTGCTGCCCTAGTCTAATTAAAATACGACAAATTAGCTGGTGCCCCCCAGCTTGTAGGGGGGAGTCATTGACCTCCTCTACCACATATATAGCTCCAAGCGGATCAATGAGCATACATTAATTGATGAGGGCCATAACACTATGCAACAGGAGTCATAATGGTGTGTTCATTGATGGAGTTAGTGGCCATCAGGACCCGACAAAAATGACTCGTAGGGAGCATAAGATAACAGTATCCCACACTTTAGCACCGAGAAAGGGCTCGTAGCCAAGCTTTGAGAAAGGCTACGGTAAATGTGAGGAGCGCCATATCCATGTAGTCGACGGTAACCCACCTTGCATTGCAGGCAGCTGTCGTATAACTTGATGCACAATGTATCAGCACTTGACTATTAGGGAATCGTGGGTAAAGTGTTTGTGTGTTCCTCTGTGTGCGCGTGAGAGAGAGAGATTCAAGGTTGGTACTAGTCATGTTTTTGTTTTTGTTTTTATGGCACGGATCATAGGAGGGAGATGGGAGATGAGGAAGCGGGCCAATGTCAGCATAGGCTTCAGAAGACGGATGGGTTTGGTAACTATTACAACATAAATGTTACAACCGAGCTTAAATGAAAACCACTAGTTTCGTGTCAGCAACCAATCAACGATGGTCCTGCAAGCATGTCAGGTTCTGCTGTCTACCATCAGATCCGGACCCATTTAGCTGGCATTACAAAACAAAGGTATCTGGATTCCTTTTTTATATAAGGAAAAGGCATCTAGTTATTTAAGAGTCAAGGACCTCTCCATGTCAACAGTCTCTTTCTCAACGGGCCGGGTCGATATGAACAAAAATCGGAGGAAGGTTTGTTGCTGTTGCTTCGTCTAGTCATGGCCAAACATGTGTCTCAACTATTGCCTTTAACGTTGATGAATCATCGTCCATCTGGTCTAGTCCTGCTCTCTAGAATTGGCCATTGCTTTTAACGTTGTTTTGATCTAGTCAGATATTTCGACAAGATATATGAGGTTAAAAACTGTTTGATTCCGGTCGTCATGTAACATTGGCCTTGGTTACGTTGGAAGATTGATGTTGTGATATTTGTTAATAATTTATGTACACGAACATAGGGGCCATGAGAGGAGAGAGAGAGAGAGTCAGTCAGTTGCTACTCTAGGATTCCGTTCTATAGGTGGGTCCGCTACGTTTGGTGGCATCAGGCGCTGGGACGGAGGGAGCTAGAACGGGAACAATGCCACGTGAACGGGAGGCAGAGGACGGTGAGAGAGTAGGAGCGCGTGCGGAAACAGAAAGGAGCCAAATGTTCCACGGGAACGCGGGCGAGTACTGTTCACGTATTTATTTCGTGTTGATGTCGATGATGCGGTTGAGGCCGCCACGGCGGCGGGACGTTGCACCATAAAAGAAGACCGCTTGAGCCGTATCAATCCTTACCTCGCGTGGTGGCGATCAATGGACTGATGTATAGAGGTCCATCTGCTGTTCATCTGAACTTCGTCCGTCTTATATCAATTCCCGACTGCTCCACAAGATTGGTGCTTTGGACGGGGAAAAAATGAGTGGTGCTGGAAAGCAGCACTTGTGTGAGAAAGAAGGCATGGTGGAGATTAAGATGTAAAAGGAGACGCGGAAAAAGCATGGTGGAGATCAACGGAAAGAGCCGAACTCTACCGGTACGTCATCTTTGCAGATTCCTCGGCAGAGATGGAAGGCGATTGTCATTGTCAGTTTGTGACTGAGAATTAAAAAGGAAGAAAATGTTTAAATAAATAATTGCAGGACTATTTATTGAATTCAAAAATGAAGAGGCCTTTCATAGATAGATTATTTAATAGGGGCTAACTACAAAATAAGAAAGAGAAGATAAAAACTCAAATGATGTGAGACCTAACTCTTTTAGGGTAGCTTACTACAGAGTAAATCTCAATTTGATTAGATTGTATTAAAAAATATAAAAATAATATAATTATAATTTTAATTAGTCTATAAGTATGATGTTTTGATATTGAGTTAACTTTCTAACGTTTTTTTGAATAGCTTAAGTCTGAGTTTAATTGAGCAATTAAGTTAGCAGTAATTTTATGAACATATATTAGTGCTCATGAATTCCAAAAAATTATGAAAATGTCATTAATGATAATGATAATTTTTGATTTTTTATCTAAATTTTATATTGCAAAATCATGTTAGATGAGTTAGAAGATTGCTGTGAGTTAACAATCTTTTTTAGAGTATTATCATATATTTATTTGTTTGCTTTTCCTAAAGAAATCAGCATTCTATAAGAATTAAAAAATCTATTGATTTTAGAAGGTTAGTGTCTCTTATGAAGAGTATAAAAGTTTTTTACTTTAGAAAATCTCTCTATAAATATGGTTAAGTAGAGATTGTTTGGTATTAAATTTCTATTTCAGAAGAATGAAGATTGATGGTGCTTTTGAGATTCAAAATTAGAGGATTAGTCATATATTTATGAGTACCAACAACTAGCAATTTTATCTAAAAAGGTAAGTAGCTTATTATATTAGAGTAATTTTTAAAATTATATAAGATTTTAAAATTCACATAACATAAATTCAAGTAAGTATGCCATCTTGCTTATGTAATTAACTAGTATATTTAAGTAAATTTGCAAAATTGATGAATGTGTAATAAGTTATGTTATATATGGTATATTATCAACTTTCAGTCAAGCTATGATTTCTATTATGTTGTCCCTACCTTTTAGGGTTTGTATGAACGCTTTTATTTGATATTGAGACCTATCTTCATAGGGCATATAAGCAACGATCTGTTTCTGACCCGCTTTATAGGATTATATGTAATGATCCATTTTGTCCTACCATGGGTTTTATACATGGCCATAGTTTTATTGATTGATGAGTTGTTATCAGATAATTTGAAATTTAAATTAATTTGTAATTGCTAAAAGAACATGAGAAATATTTTTACTTTAAAACTTGCAAAACATTAATTTCTGCAAATTACTGAATTATGGACATATGTATAAAAATGTTATTTTAAACATTATCATAATATAAATGTATTTTAAATTGTATCATTATGCTTACTTGATCCCTCTAAATATGATTAAAGTTTACTTAACGAGTATTAAATTATAAAAATTCTTAAATCCTTTTATTTCAGATATTCAATTATAGGAGGGATTCGAGTAGAAGCTAGCCTATAGATTCTAGTTAGAGATATGCTATTAGAGAACGGATGTAGTTTTAGATTTAATAAACGATTAGTGATTTACTTATTATATTAAAATTTTATTTAGATTTTTTGTTATTGTAGTCATAGATGTAATATTTGAATTTGAACAATTTTATGGAATATTATTACTTGAATTAAATGGATTATTTGAAGTCAATTTTGAATAAGAACTTTGCATGCCATGGAATTTCAATTCTACATATACGTGGTGGATTATTATATCCTCGATCAACTTTTAGGTCTACGGTGTGACAATTATAGTAGTATAAGAGCTTAAGTTTGACTCTTAAGGATTTAGACTAGTAGTGGTGATATGGATAGAAATTAGATTGAGTAGATGTACATAATCATTATTATTATTATTATAGAGGTTTATAATAGAAATGTGAAGCATAAGTGGTAGATTTAATGTCATAATTTCAAGTATTATGATTGGAAGAGGATATAATAGAAGTAACCCAATGAATTGACAATAAGTATTTATAATTTCAATATAAAATTTTGATGATGAAATTTTTTAAGAGGAAGAGAATGTGAGATCCAATCCTTTTGGGCTAGTTCATTTTAGATTAAGACTTAATTTGATTGGATTAAATTAAAAATATTTAAAAAAGTTAATTAAGTTGGGAATCTATTTTTAGAATATTCATTAGATATTTATCTATTTAGTTTTTCTAAAGAAATCAGTATCCTATAAGAACTGGGAAGTTTGGTAACTTTTAGGATATTAGTATTCTATGAAGAGTAGAAAATCTCTTGGCTTTAGAAAATCTCTATAAATTGGGCTCAATATAGATTTATTCGTATCAAATCAATAATTCAGAGAATAAAGGATGAAGATTGATGGAGCCCTTGGGCATCAAAATTAAAGGATTAGTTGGATATCTATGAGTACTAGCCTAACAATTTATTTGAAGAGATAAATATATGATTTAAAATTATATTGCCTCTTCCTTACTCCATACTCTGACCAAGTCCTTATTATTTATAATATTCCTAACGACTCTTTAACTTTCCATAATTTAAGTACATTCATCAACTAAAGTGATACATTTAAAATGAAGGGACTCATGACATAATAACATGAACTTAGACATTTAAGATTTCAAGATACTTCGGCTTTGCCTATAGGATAACATAAAATGACTCTTTGGTTTTTATAAAAATTATTCTATAATTTTGAATTGCCTCTAACACCGTTGCTAGGTAGATGTCAGTAAGAATTTGGAAGTAAGATTGACACTAAATCGGGTGTTGAAGAAAGAGTGAAAAATCTACAAAAGCATTTCAACAAGATGATCAAAATTTCAAACTTCAAAATATTAGAGGCTCGGAGTAAATGGAGACTTGCTTTGATTGTTAGAACTTTAAGGAGACTCAAACTAGACTTCTTGATGGGATCCTTGAGGGAGAAATGCCATCTTAATGGTTTGAATTTTTTCCATCAGACCACTTTGTTTTTCACTTTTGATTAAAGAAAGATTTGATTGGTCATTGCTGAGGAACTATGGATGGTTAGAAGCTAGACGCTTGCATTATAGTAATGAAAGGTTAACTTCAAGGCTTTTAAAAATCCTATCAATTGAGTTGCAAATTGGATGATGATTGAAGAGTTGCCCATGGAGTTGTGGTCAAAAGATAGGATCTTAGAAATTTCTTCCGTGGTAGGAAAATCATTGCATAAGGATCGATGTATAGACAAAGAGTTCGAAACTTCAGAATTTTGCTTGGGTGTGTATCTTAGTGAATTTGGAGGAACTATTAGTGTCTAGTATTGATATCCTAGGGAATGATGGAGAAAACATAGTTTGGCAAGCCTTCACTTGTGAAGATATTCCACCCTATTGTTTTGCATGGGGTGAATTAGCCATGAAGCTTTTGATTGTTCTTATGCAACGAAGGCTAGACAAGAGCAATCGAAAGCTGAAAATATAGCATCCATCTAGAAAAGGGGCACTAGAGCTTTATCAAAGATGTAAAAAGGGCAGAGAGGATTGGACATATGGACCATTGATGACAATGGATCATGAATGACTGCAAGAAGACAAACGAATTCCATAATCAAAAAGTTTAACAATGGAGAATGAGCCCAAGCGGAATCAAGCACTTTCAAGTTAGGGACTATTTGGTTGGTTCATGAAGACTCTAAGCAAGTTGACTCGAGATGGCTTAGAGATATCTCAAACCAATCAGGAGGGGTAACAATGACCGAATGCAAGGGTGACAAACTAAGTGTAATTGTGGGTAATGGGGGAATAACCGAAATCAATGAAGGCTCAAAATCAAAATGCAATGGGTTAAGATTTATACCATTGGTAAATATGGAAATCGATATATAGTTATGGGTTGTTGGATGAAGAACCCATGATGGAGGATGATTCCAACTTAGAAGAGGAACATAAGGATTTAGAAATCCTTCCAGATGTCATCATTTTCAGATCCATTGATGGTCAACTAGTTTGGGGTTTCAAGCTAAAACTAGGTCATTTGATAAAAGGCATAGGAAAGCATTATTTAGCTTAAATTTCAGTGAATCTAGCTCGGAAACCAAGATCCAAGTCGGACTAGGCATCAAAAGGATTTGTCTCCTTCGCTTCCATTTACCTTCAAGAATATTGGTGGATGACATATAGTTTAGGAGTATGAATATAAGAAAATATAAATTTTGTTTGGGTGTTGCACTTTACTAGTGACTTCTAAGTAGGTGCATAGGATTCATATTTCTAGTGGGCATAAGCCTTTACTATTAATTACTTTTACCTTATAAGCGAGGAAACTTTTGATTAAGAGATCATGCTAGATATTAGGCTATCTATGATAGATTCATGTACATAGAAAAGAAAATAATTTTATTAATGTTTTTGGGATGAGTATAGAGGTACAAAAGCAATATTATTCCCTTGAAGAACAATTTTAATTCCTTATATTTTAGTTCTTCTTATGAGACAAAACGATATAAGCCTAAACCTCATCTGATCCATTATAATATTGTATGGGCGTGCTTTATTTATGTTAGAGTAATAATTAACTTCAATTAATTGTGGTGCATGATATTTGAGGTGATTTTAGTTGCCTCTCCAAATATCAATAAGGCACGGTGATGAATAACACATCATTTGCAGAATGGGTTAAACTGAACTAAAACTAAATTTTTTTTATATTCGACTTATGAAAGAAAAGGCAAGTAGAGCCTATGATCAAAACATCAGGTACAATACCTTTAGAAAATACTAAATGGGTTGACTATGATACCAATCCAAAATATTTTATAGAAGTACCAGTTAGGGCCTGCAATCTGATCATTGAGTTTAACTCCGATCAATACCTTAATTCAGCCATTCGGCTTACTCGATTGTACATTTTATGATATTTAGCAAGTGTGTTTAACTAGTTAGTTTAATCCATAATATTATCAGTGTTAATTAAGAATCAAGTAAAGTAAATTGGGTTAAATTCACTAATTGGATTCAATTGAGAGCGAAATACAATATTTCATATCAATGACATAGTCTGATTACCGATGTCCAACTACTAATTGGATAAAAATCTTCATAATTGGATCAAATCCAACGCTTAGACTCAATAAATATATTTAGTTGACATCAATTTAGTCAAATTCAAGTTTTAGATCGGACGAGTGGACTTGGTTACGAATGATTAGATCAAATTCAATGTTTAAATTTCACAAAGTGGTCATTTAATTAAGATAAGCCTCCTTTCTTCTCACGATGAATATAATAATTTAAAACTATTGGGGTGCAAAAGAACTATCTTTATGGAAAATTGCAAATGCTTGCTATCATTATATAAAGTAGATATCTTTGTTTTATTAGAAACTATATTATCTGGTGCTTCTATCACAAGTTGTTACAGGATGGATCTCTCATGGGATCTCAAAGCCATTGGCTTTGAGGGCTTGTCTTGGGTCTCATTGCTTTTCCTCACATGTGATTGTTCCAGCTAACTTTATACATACATTTGATCAATGTATGAATGGGATTTTCTCTTCCTCCTATTCAAATTCATGGATTTTTAGTGCTATCTATTCAGGCATTTTGGAGTGGAAAGAAGACTACTATAACTGAGCTATGTTGGATTAGGGATACCGATATTGATTACTAGCTAGTGGGCTTCACTTGCATTCTTTCACAAGAGGACAAGAGAGGGGTGGTCAAGCTTTTTCACAAAACTGGGAAAATAAGGAGTTTAGGAACTTCTTATAGTCCACCTAATTAATAGACTAGGTTTTCTGCCCCTAGGTTTACTTGGTATAACAACAGATTAGTTGAGGCTCTAATCTCAGAACAATTGGATAGGGTATATGCTTTTAGACCTTAGATTAATTTGTTTCTAGAAGCTTCTGTAAAACATCTACCTTGGATTAGTTTAGACCGCTGTCCCCTTCTCATTTCTCTTGAATAGGTGAAGCGTGGGCTAAAATCTTTTAGGTTCAGAAACTTTTACTTTAAATATGATGTGGTCAGTGAGACCCCGTACGTAGATATCTTTTCCAGGCTCTTCCATGTTAAGAGCTAGTATCAAGAAATCTGAAACATAGGAAATATGCATTGAAAATGTGGAATAAAACAATTCTAGGGAATATCTTCAAAAGAATTAGCATTCTGGAAAGGAAATTGAGGACTCTCATAACTAGGATGATGAAGGGGATGGCTTATCCACTCAGGATCTATAACTCTTGAGCTTAAAGCTTTTTGAGTATAACATCCTCTTAAAGTAACAAGACATCCTGTGAAGGAAGAAGCCAAGATTGCAATGGCAAAAAGAGGGAGAGCTGAAAACACAAGGTTTTTCCACAGAAGCATAATTATTAAAAGGAGACATAGAATCACTCTAGATGGTTTCATTCTAAAGTCTCATGATCAAATTCGGACTGAGCTTAAAATCTTTTTCCAGAGCAGATGGTTTTGGAGCTCGCCTACGGAGCCATTACCCATCATTGGCATGCTCTATTTCAGAGGAGGAAGATAGACAAGTGTTGATAAAGGAAGTCAAAATGAAGAAATTTTGCAAGCTCTGAAAATCATGGGTCTGCATCAGGCCCCGATGGATTTACTTTAGGACTTTTCAAGCATTACTAGAGAATAATTAGTTCGGATATTTGTAAAGCTATTCAAAAATATTTTATTAAAGGAGAAAGGCTAAATTCAATTGGAAGGTTGCCTTTGTTGCACTAATACTTATGAGAAGTCACCACATATTGCCATCCCATTATAAGCCAATTAATCTGTACAATACAATCTACAAGCTAGTTAGTTGCTAAGATAATCACACTTAGGATCAGATAGGTTATCTACAAGATAATTTTGACAAACAGACGACCTTTATATTTGAACGAGGTATGACAAATAATAATATCATGGCTTAGAAAAATTACTCCCTTCACAAGTCTCTTCCATCCAAACCCTTGATGGCAATCAAACTTGTTTTGTAGAGAGCATATGACCAAGTTGAGTGGAATTTCATGTTGAAGGTTTTCCAAACCTTCAATTTCCCCAGTAAAATGATTCAATGGGTCAAGGGTTGTTTATGGTCTCCTCAATTTTCTATCTTAGCAAATGGATCTCCATCATAGTTTATTCACTCGCAGACGGGTCTTTGACAGAGGTGCCCTTAATTTGTTGCTTTACATATTTATTCTAGGTATTGGAATGTTGACCCTGCCCTTATCAATAAAGTTTATTCAAGGGAACTCCATGGATTTCAAATGAAGAGAAACAGTCCATATATAGCCCACTTATTCTTTGCAGATATTTGTTTTTTATTCTCTAGAGCCAATCAGAAGGCTGTATCACTCTCAAAAGGATAGTGATGAGGACCTACTATGCACAATCAGGCCAGAGTGAGGATACTGAGGAGTTATTATGCACAATCAGCCAACGGTGTAAACCTTGAAAAGTTCATGGTTTTTGCCAACCCAAGAATCTATTCTCAACTTGCTGATCAACTGGTGTCCATCCCGGGGTTTCGGAGAGTGGACAACCTAGGTTCTTATCTTGGATTGCTTATGAGTCCTCTATGCCTGAAAGTTGGAGTTCTTCACCCCATTAAAGACAAAAAAATATAGCTAGGTCAGACTCTTGAAAATGGAATATGCTCTTATTTGCTGGTAGATGTACTTTGATTAAATCTATTCTATGTTCTATATAAATTCACATTGCTTTAAACACTGCTATACTAACATCTTTCCTGAATTGGTTTGATCGAATCATAAGGTATTTTTTTATAAGGACATGATTATGATCACAGGGCCATCCACACTATTTCTTGTAATATATGTAAGCCAGAATAGGTCGGAGGACTGGGCATTCCAAATGTAATGTCAAATTATGGTGGCCATCGCTCTTGACTTACAACCTTCATCCCCTCTATCGTATATGCCCAGTGCAAAATATAATTTTGGAGGCAACAAGAGGGGGTAAAATCCACCGAGTTTTTCTGTTTGAAAGGAATTATGCAAAGTATCTCCCATGATATATATATATCTAGTAATTTGATATTTTCAATTGATAATGGAAGATTAATGAACCTCGATCCTTGGTTTTATGTTGAGCTCCTAAACTATCCACCTTTAATTTTTAATCCAGGCATCTTAGAGTCTAGATCAACAGTTAACCAAGATCGTGAATGGAAGATAGATCTAGTATCAACTATTTTTCCGCCTCCCTTTTTCAGTTTGATCTCTCAAATTCCTACCGAAGGTGATGATCACATTAATATCCTTACCTAGTTCAACGAGTACCATAGGACAGTGGTTATTAAAGAAGTGTTTAGTTTGGGCTTTATCCATGATCTGAACCAGTATATAAGAAATGTACTGAAAGTATGAACTCTAGTTTGGGCTTTATCAATGATCAAAACCATTATACAAGAAATGCAGTGAAAGTGCGAACTCTTATTATTATTATTATTTTCCTTTGGAGATTGATGAAGAAAGGATTACCAACAGGGCATCTATTAGCTAATAAAATCACTCACTTTTCATCCATATATAACTAATGTCTTCTTAATGATAAAGCAAGTGGACCATCTCTTCTTCCACTACCCTAAATCTAAAGAGGCATGGTAACTCTTTGAGTATCAAAATCATGCCCAGTTGAAGTCTTTGCAATATGCTGTAGAAATTTTATGCTATCCTTCATCTCTAATTATTTAAGATAGATAAAATCCCTTAATATCCAAATCCTTTGGTTCATATGTGAGGAAGGAGCGAATTGAATCGGTATTCCAGAATAAAATTAGAAATGCCAAAAGTGTTACATGTTTCATCCATAAACTTCTCAAGGCGTATATTCTTTAGCTAGATCTACATTTTCATATATAATATCACCTGTTGGATATTCAAACATCCGACCTTCACCAAATTAGAACCCAACACACATTTTTGTTACGTGGAGCAAAAGTTAAACCTAAAATCTCAAGGCATAAGAGACTGTATTAAGTCCAAACTAATCGAACTGACCCAAGGCCACCCGTTTTAAAACCTTTGAGGCTCACAAGCCTGCATATGATGTTGAGATAGGTAGCTTTAAAGAATTAAAATGTCGGCAATCGGGCGGTTTACGGTCCAACTAGGGATATGGTGTTATCACCCGTTAAGTGATTCACTGTAGTTCCCTCGGAGATGAAAACTTATAATTATCATCTCTCATTCAGGGGGAAAAAAAAATAAATAGAGATTTTTTTTTTTGACGGACAAAAAGTGATTTATAAACATTTTCGTGATTAAGTTACTGAAAAATCACACTTTCTGTCAGATGGCAATGGCTGGAGATGCAGAGATGTCGAACACTTACGTCCCATCTCTCTCGGGGGAAGAAATCAGAGAGGAATCTCTCTTGAGAGAGATCGGCGTATTTTTTCCTCTTTCTCCCGCTTGGTGAGCAGAGATGTTGGCTTCACGGGTACAGTTAGAGAGGACGGTAACAGTACCATGCAGACATAAGAATGCAGCCATGCATCTCCGCAGTCTCGCACCAGTAGTGCACCATAATTCATAAACTCAACTCTCTCTCTCTCTCTCTCTTGTTGGAAAAATGAAAAAAGACTAAAATATTGAGAGACAAACCAGTGAATAAACTGCAAGTAATCTTTTCATTTTCAAAAGAGAGTCCAGTACAAGGCTTTAAATAATGCTGAGAGAGCAACAGAAAATGCTAAAAAATAGGAACATAAACCCATGACCTGATTTATAACTGACCACTAAACAATAACTAACCACTAACAATAACTGACCACCAACACACTAACTGACCACTAATTAAAAACATGATCCAAAAAATCAGTTATTTTGAATCATTCTTTCAACACTCCCCCTTGATTCAAAATCACATACTCACTGAAAAACTGATGCTTTGCTTGGGGAAGAGATTTTGTAAAAATATCAGCTGCTTGCTCATTAGTGCCACAAAATTTCAGCACTATTCTCCCATCAGCTACTAGCTTACGAATGAAATGATGATGCACATCGATATGCTTAGTTTGCCATGAAAAGCGGGATTTTTTTGCCATTGCAATTGTGGACTGATTATCACAGAATATCTCAGTGGCTTCCTTTTGCTCAAGACTAAAATCAGAAAGAAGTTTTCTAAGCCATAAAGCTTGTCGTGCTGCTGAAGTTACTGCTGCATACTCTGCTTCGGATGATGATAAAGCTATTGTTTCTTGCTTCTTTGAACTCCATGTCACCGGTCCAGAACCAAATCTAAAAACATTGCCTGACGTGCTCTTTCGATCATCTAAACATCCTGCCCAGTCACTGTCAGTGAAACCGAATAATCTGAAATTTGGTACTTTCAATAGCAAATACCAAAATTCACAGTCCCTGCAATATAACGAAGAATCCTTTTTGCTGCTCCAAAGTGTTGTTTTGTAGGACTATGCATAAATCTGGACACAACATTAACAGAGAAAGCAATATCAGGTCTAGTGTGTGTCAAATAATTTAAACCACCAACTAAACTTCTAAATAGTGTTGGATTAGCTTTCTCAGTTCCATCTTCACGCTGTAGCTTCTCATTGATATTCATTGGTGTGGCTGCTACTTCACAATTTTCCATGTTAAACTTCTTCAAAAGGTCTTCACCATATTTCTTTTGACACACAAAAATTCCTTCATCGTCTTGTATGACCTCAAGTCCCAAAAAATATTGCAACAAGCCCAAATCTGTCATCTCAAAAGTTCTCAACATACAGGACTTAAAATCATCAATTAAGGACTTTGAGGAACCCATATAAATCATGTCATCTACATAAAGGCAAACCACCAAAAAATCTACATTACCTTGTTTTTTTACATAAAGAGTGGGCTCATTTTCACTTCTAGTAAATCCACTATGTTGGAAGAATGAATCAATCTTGCTGTACCAAGCCCGCGGAGCTTGCTTTAGTCCGTAAAGAGCTTTTCTTAACCTGCAAACCTTGTTTTCATTGCCTCTAATAACAAAGCCCTGAGGTTGTGAAACATAAACCTCCGCTTCTAAATCACCATTCAAAAAAGCGGACTTCACATCAAATTGATACACAGGAAATTGCAACTGAGCAGCCAATGCCAAAACAATTCTCACAGTTTCAAATCGAGCAACAGGAGAAAAGTCTCTTCAAAATCTATACCTTGTTGTTGTGTATACCCCTTTGCCACAAGCCGAGCTTTGTGCTTTTGAATGCTTCCGTCAGCATTGTACTTTGTTCGGAACACCCACTTGAGCCCTACGATATTCTTGCCTTTTGGAACATCAACCAACTCCCATGTTGAATTTCTTTCAATGGCCTGCATCTCCTCTTTCATAGCACTTCGCCACTCTGGTTGTTCTGCAGCTTCTTCAAAAGAAGTTGGGTCAGCGACTAATAGAGCAAAGTTGCATGACTCATAAATTTCTCTAATAGATCTGAATTTTCTCGTGGTGTTTCACTACTGCTGCTGGAGGACCTTGATGTTGGTGAATCATCACTTGCAGGTCTTGTAGTACTGCTATCATTAGGTGAGGAAGGAACTGAACTTGTAGGTGATAGAGGAGTTGAACTTGCAGGTTGTTCAACTTCAAAATCTGCTAGAACATTATTTTTCATGCCTTCCTTGCTAAAATTCCACTTCAAATCTGCTTCTTCATTAAACACAACATCCCTGCTAATTATCACTTTGCCATTTGTAGGATTATATAAACGATATGCTTTGGATTGAGTACTATACCCAATGAAAATACATTTCTCAGATTTTTTATCAAGTTTAGAACGAGAGTTGACCAAAGCATATGCTATACAACCGAAGACTTTTAAGTGGCTTACCCGAGGCTTCTTACCCATCCAAGCTTCATACGGTGTTCGATTCAAAACTGCCTTTGTTGGTGAGATGTTCAAGAGATATACTGCTGTTGCAACTGCTTCTCCCCAAAACTGGTCTGGAAGCCCTTTTTGTTTTAATAAGCTTCTAGCCATTTCCACCACTGTTCGATTTTTTCGCTCAGCGACGCCATTCTGTTCTGGTGTGTATGGTGCTGTAAGTTCCCTGCGAATGCCATTCTCATCACAATAAACAATGAAATTATTAGATAAGAATTCACCGCCTCGATCAGTTCGAAGTGCCTTTATGCTCTTTCCACTTTGCTTTTCCATTAGTGCCTTAAATTTCTTGAAATTCTCAAAGGTTTCAAACTTGAATTTCAAGAAATAGACCCAACTCATACGGGTATAGTCATCCGTAAATAGCAGAAAATAGTGACTTCCACCAAGTGACTCAGTTTTCATAGGCCCACACAAATCAGCATGCACAAGTTCAAGACACTCAGAAGCCCTCCATGATTTTCCAATAGGAAATGACCTCCTATTCTGCTTCCCATAAACACATCCCTCACAAAAATCAAATTCACCAATTTTTGGCAAGCCAATAACCATTTCTTTGTTACTCAGAAGTTTCAGACCATTCACATTCAAATGCCCATAACGTAAATGCCACAGATTTGCCTTATTATTCCCTCTAACAACTAAGGCTTTACTCAAAACATTTGAGACATCAAGAGGAAACATCCTATTTTGTGTCATATGAACAGTTGATATGGTTTGACTAGATTTTTTATCTTGTATAACACATGAATCGTCATTAAACATAACAGAGTATCCACTAGTCATCAACTGTCCAACACTTAGTAGGTTATGAGCTAAACTGGGCACAAATTGCACATCATAAAGAAGTTTAACATCACCTTGCACAGTTTTGATGGAGATTGTACCTTTCCCTTCAACTTTCATTTGCTTGTTATCCCCTAGTCGAACTTCACTTTTCTGTGACTCATCAAGCTCTTTGAACAATGACTTGGTTCCGGACATGTGATTGGAGCATCCACTGTCCAAAAACCATACATCTTTGCTGTTGACATCCTCTTGAATCGGCAAATGAGCCATGAACAGCTTGCTCTCCTCTTCAACTTTCTCTGTAAAATTTGCTTGCTTTTGTTCTTCTCTCTGTTTGATCCAGCAATCAGCTTCTTTGTGCCCCCATTTGTTGCAATGCCTACACTGGATTGAACTCTGTTCTTCTCTCTGTCTGATCCAGCAATCAGCTTCTTTGTGCCCCCATTTGTTGCAATGCCTACACTGGATTGAACTCTTATACTGACGTGATTCACCAAATTGGCCTCTTCCTCTTCCGTTGCCACGACCTCGTCCATGAAATCCACCTTTGCCTCTGCCACGGCCTCCCGAGTTTTCTATCTTTCCCTTGGAAAACTCTCCCTTCACCTGAAAAGCCTTTTCCTCTGACTTTTCATGAGACCTGCCAAGTCTTGCTTCATGGGCTAACAGAGAACTCATCATTTCATCAAAAGTATAAGTAGACAAGTCTTTAGTCTCTTCAATTGCAACAACAAGATGATCAAATTTTGAGGTTAAACTTCTTAACACCTTACTCACAACAGTTTCATCACTTACAGTTTCACCATAGGACTTCATTTGATTAACAATTCCAGACACCCTAGACAAGAATTCTTGTATAGATTCTCTGTCTTTCATAACTAGAGTCTCAAAATCACGACGAAGTGTTTGTAATTTTACAACAATTACCTTTTTGTCGCCCAAATATTCTTGCTTCAAAATCCCCCATGCCTTTTTTGAGGTGGCAGCTGCTGAGATTCGGGGAAATATATCATCCTCCAGCGCTGATTGAATGAACAGTAAGGCCTTTGCATCCTTTTTTCGATTTTCTCGCAACTGCTGGTTGGGTTCGGCCGGTGCCGGATTCGGCTCTTCATACCCATTCTCCACCAAGTCCCATAGTTCTTGAGACTTGAACAACGTCTTCATTTTGAGACTCCAAAGATGATATTTTTCACCTTTGAAAATTGGAATTAGGGGCTGTGCTGCTGAGTTTGATCCATTACTTGCCATGGCTTCTCTCTTACTTTACTTTTTCCCTGCGTGAGGAAAAAGGACCGAAACCTGGTCTTGGATTGCTCTGATACCAAGAATGTTGGAAAAATGAAAAAAGACTAAAATATTGAGAGACAAACCAGTGAATAAACTGCAAGTAATCTTTCTCATTTTCAAAAGAGAGTCCAGTACAAGGCTTTAAATAATGCTGAGAGAGCAACAGAAAATGCTAAAAAATAGGAACATAAACCCATGACCTGATTTATAACTGACCACTAAACAATAACTAACCACTAACAATAACTGACCACCAACACACTAACTGACCACTAATTAAAAACATGATCCAAAAAATCAGTTATTTTGAATCATTCTTTCAACATCTCTCTCTCTCTCTCTCGTCTGGGGCTAGTAACAGGTTTGAACGACAATCTAGCGATTGAATGCAATTTGTGATGTCAACAATTACAAAGGAAACAGGCCAATGAGATTTCTCTCTCGTGTTAGCATAGTAAACCAACAGCTTGAAGGTCAAAAACATCATTCATTAATGAATTTCTGCTTGTCTATCTGTCAAGAAAGCAGAGTAAATACCCCACAATTTTAAGGGCTTGTCTCTCTGTTGAGTTAGCAGGATGTTTCCCCCTCTGCTCTCAGCCACAAGAAAGCACTGCAAACTGAGTTATCAATTATCCTCTCTAGCAATTTATTGTCATTTTTTACATAGAACTGCAACCCGACCAGCACAAAACTGAGGCCGCGTGTATTTGTATAAAATAAAGCCATGAATACTATAGAGAAGCGCAGTTGCCGTATTGGGAAATAGGTAATATTTCTTTTGCCCTTTTTGTAGATTGTATGTGCGTTTGCGTGCGTGCGTGCGTGAGAGAGAGAGAGAGAGAGAGAGAGAGAGAGAGAGAGATTTTACAAGTGTTCTGATTATGCTCCATTTTTTATCCGTGTCAAATTCAGATAACGCTATTTAGCATAATTCAACCTGTCGTCTATCACAGCGCAATGCTTTAGTGTTAAAAATCTAAGAGAAAAGCACTTGATTCTACAAATAGAAGCAAAGGAAATATCTTTATATGTTCAACATCAAATCTACAAAGGACTCGCTCACGCGTCCTTGAAGCATTGCCAAACAGTACTGCAGTGAACTGAAACAGTAGAAGGGAAGATGTTCATACCATAATCTAACTAGTATTACGACACAAGTAAGCTTATTTCATCCATATTCGCTGCTCGAAGAAACTGGAACGCACGAGCCACACCAATAATCTCAAACATTTTGATCATTCATCGCGGACCTCAAAGACGTTGCGGCTCTTGACGACGATGTCGTACATGTGCACCGAGGTGAGCCTGGAGAAGTCTCTCGGGAGCGAGATGAGGTGAACCGAGGAGCGCATGTGGAACTGGACGAGCTCGGGGCGGCTGTGATATGGCTCCCACCCGAGTGGTGCGAGCTTCTGCGCGAGTATCTCGTAAGAGGTGATGATCTCGTTGGAAGGGACGTGCACCAGGACTTTGCGACGGCCGTGGCTTTGCTCGCCTGCTGGGACCTCGACGAGGCGGACCACCCCTTTCTTGTCGAACACCCAAACACCTGACATCTCAAAATTCTCGTCTCACTGGGACTGAAAGGGAAGGAGGACTTAGTTATGGGTGTATGAAGGGTTGGGGAGGGGGCTGGGGGATTTTATACCTGTGGCAGTAGGACCAAGGGCAGGCTGAGTCGTAGAGAGAGATGGAGATCTGTTTGCCATTGGTGTGGCTTAGGTGGGGACCTCCTGGTCTACCTATGTTGGAACGATTGACCAGTTTTAAGGATGCACGTGCGCCCCAACTCCCGCAGTGAGGGCGAGGGACCGGAGAGAATCTCCAACTTGTTATAATACGACAGGATATTAGCTGGAGTTCGTTTCTCGTGCCCCCAACTTGTTAGAAGGATGGGATGACGGTATCCGACCTTTTGGTGCCGCGAAAGGTTTCGTAGGCCAGATGTGAGGAGCATCATATCCATGCGGATACATGTATCGCACGCAGCCGTCGTACAACGCCCCGCACAATGTCTACCTGTGTTCCTTTGCGCGCACGCGCGCGCGCTCGACAGGCAGATTCATGGTTGGTGCTTATCATGTGTTGTTTTATGCTAAGGATCATGAGAGAAGGATGGGAGATGATAAAAGCTGGCCAAGGTTAACCATTACAATATAAATGGTACCGATCATCTTTGGTCCTGCAAGCATGTCAAGTTCTGTTTGTCTACCAATGGATCCGGACCCATTTCTCTGGCATTGATCAAGAATTTTTTTTTATATATATATATATAGAGAAGGCATCTAGCTATTTAAGATTGCATTTGGTACATCGTTTTGAATGATATAATATGGATTGCTTACAAAATAGATTATTATTTGATAGATTAGCAGTAATATTGATTACTGTATTTGGTATACACAAGTAATATTATAGTAATATTGATTACTATATTTTGGTATAACATCAAATTCTCAAAATACTTCTGAATTAAATTTATTAAAAATTTATATATTATTACATATTTAATTAAAAAAAGTATATTTATAAATGATAATGTTTAAAAAAATTATATTTATAAATGATAATCGAAGTGGCTAGTGAGAATGTTGAAGGTCATCGAAAGAAATTTCGCGATGTTGAGACAGCCGTAAGGCCGCTGGGTCGTAGAGGGAGAGGATGTGACTCGGGACCTTCGACACGAAGATTCCAGTTTCCAGTAAGGTCGATAAAGGAAGAGGAGAGTAGAGAGCGATCAAAGAAAATTATGATAATTTTGTTAAAAAAATTATCAGATTACTACATCTCTAGTAATGTTGATAACCATTTCTTTCTAAGGTAATCTGAATTACCTCATCAGAAGTAATCCAGATTACCACTACAAGATAAATTGTCATTCAAAACATTTATCAAACATAGTTATTATTTCTTATTTTAAAGGGGTATAATTGTCATATAACTCTTTTCATTCATTTCTTCTTTCTATCCAAACAAGATAATTAATATTATCTTTTTTTTCTTTCATCCTTTTCAAATAAGAGAAGAAGAACAACCCTTTTTTTTTTTTCTTTCTTTCTCTTTCATCCATTTACTTCTTTTTACTCTCCCCTTTCTTTCCTTCAAAAGATCCAAACATAGCTTAAGAGCCAAGGATCTCTCCATCTCAATAGTCTCCCTCCTAACTGGTCCAATCCAGACGAAGGAAAGTAGTTCCCGTTGCTTCGCCTAGTCGTGGTGAAACATGTCTCAACTATTGCTTTTAACGATGATGAATCATCCTCCGTCTAGTCCCTCTCTCTGGAATCGGACTGGTCGAATGCCTCGTGGCCATTGCTTTTAATATTGATTGGCCGTCGAACAAGAACAATTCATACGGCTAGATATTTCAGCAAGATATCTGAGGTTAAAATCTGTTCGACTCCGGCCAGTCTATAATCACGTAACATTGATCACGTGATTACATCGGCCTTGCTTACGTGATGGAGCTCGGTACAGCACAGTCCCGTTAGAAGATTGATGTTGTAATATTTGTTGCAATTTATGTACACAAACATATATAGGAGCCAATCCATGAGAGAGAGGAGGTGTCAATTGCTACGCTAGGGATTCCGTTCCGTAGGTGGGTCCGCTATGTCGGGTGGCATCAGGCGGTGCGACTGAGGAAGCGAGGTAGACCGGAACAGTGCCACGTGAAACGAGAAGTAAAAGGCGGTAAGAATGTGGGAGCGCGTGCAGGAGCAGAACGGAGCCCAATGTCCCGCGAGTATTGTTCACGTGAAGGCCAGGGAGGACGGGATCCACTTTTTCGTCTTTTAATCCCTTTCGGGTTGATGTTGGTGGTGTGGTTGAGGCCGCCACGGCGGCGGGACTTTACGCCACAAGAGAAGAACGCTTGCTTGACCATTTCACTCCATACCTACCGTGCAGCACTTTGCACGTGGTGGCCAATGGAGTTATGCATGGAGACCCATCTGTTGTTCACCTGAACTTCGTGCGTATTGTATCAACTCCCGACTGCTATAAAAGATCGGTGCTCTGAACGAAAATATAAAAAAATTAAAAAGAGTGGTGCTGGAAAGCAGCACTTGTGTGAGAAATAAAGGTTCAAAAGCAGCATCCAGAGATTAAGATGGAGAAAGGAGATGTGGAAACGCTTAGTGGAGATCACCGGGCAAAGCTTAACTCTACCTGTACGTCATCTTTTTTGAAGATTCGTACGTAGTTGGAAGGCGATTGTCAATTTGGGACTGAGAACGAGCGAGAAGAAAATCTTAAGGGAAATAGTTGCAAGATTAGCACTTTTGTTGGGATTTTTTTCAATATAAATTATTTTTTTTAAAAAAAAATTAAATATTTTTTTTAAAAAAATATATATATCTAAAATTTTATAAGCATATTATTATAAAAATATCATTTTTAATTTTACGGATAAATATCATGCCTCTTATTTATATGAGGCTACCATATCAAAACATAATAAAATATGCCCAACTATCATTACAACAAATTTTGTTGTAACAACTCTTTTTCCTCAACGCTAGAGGAGAGCATCGAGAATTTTCGCAGGCTGCCGAAGCTTTAGAAGCGTCGGCAAAGAAAATTGTAAAAAAGCATCGGCATATCGTAATTTTATCGGATGCCGACGCTTTGAAAAGTGCCACCATCATAATTTTTTAAAGTGTCAGCATCGTATTTTTATCGAATGCCGATGCTTTCCAAAGCGTCGGCATCGTTATTTTATCGGATGCCGACACTTTGAAAAGTATCAACATCGAAATTTTTGAATGCCGATGCTTTAGAAAGCGTCGGCATCGTATTTTTATCAGCATCGGCTAATTTTATCGGATGCCAACGCTTTCCAAAACATCGACATCATAATTTTATCGGATGCTGACGCTTTGAAAAGCGTTGGCATCGACGCTTTGAAAAGCGTTGGCATCGTAATTTTTGAATCTAAAGCATTGGCATCATATTTTTATCTTTTTTTTATTAGATGCCAACGCTTTCTAAAGCATCGCATCACATTACAAGAAAATAAAAATATAGCGACGCCCAAATGCGTCGCAAATGCATCGCTATAGCTTGTTTAGCGACACATTAGCGACGCAATTAAGGCGTCACTAAAATGGTCGATGCAATCTCAATTTGTCGCAGTTGCGTCGCTTAACAGCAACTCTCTGCGATGCACTAAATGCGTTGCAATATATTGCGATGCAACAAAATGTGTCGCAATATTGCGACTCATACTGAATACGTCGCTAATTGAAAAATAATTTTTTTTAAAAATAGTTGCGACGGACAATCTCGTCGCAATTGAGTCACTAATTAATAAATTTATTTTTAAAAAAATTTTAAATTTTTTTTATTTTTTTTAAATTAATTGCAACAAAAAATAGCGTTGCTAATTAATGAATTTATATTTTAAAAAAATAAATTAATTTAATTTTTAATTTTTTTTAAAAAAATTGCAACGCATACTAATGCATCGCTACATTAAAAATAATTTTTTTAAAAATATTTGTGACGTAAAATCTTGTCACAATTGCATCGCTAACTAGTTAATTTAATTTTTTATAAAAATTAAAATAACATAATTATTAATTTTTTTAAATTAATTGCGATGAAAAATAGCATCGCTAATTAATTAATTTTTTTAAAAAAAGCAAAATAAATTAATTTTTAATTTTAAAGGAAATTAATATATTAATTTAAAAAATTAAATATTATAAATTAAACTTGCTAATACAATGTAATTGCTAATACAATTGACCAAAACAACCATTACAAAATTTTTAAAATAGATAAAAATTTATTTTATTAATTATTTAAATTTTTCATATACAAAAAAAAAAAAATAAAAAAAATACATCAAGTAGTGAAAAAAAATACATCATGCAAGCGGCTGTGGAGCTGCGGAGGCTGGGATGAACCCTGCGATAGGTGACGAACTAAATCCTGCAACTGACGCATCTGCTCTCTCATCTCTGAGAGCTCCTTCCGAACCTCCTCGCAAACTTCCTCCTTGATAGATCTTCGAATGTCGTCTATCTGCTCGGGAGGAATATCGCCAGAACCATGCGAACTGGAGCCCTGATGGGGAAAATATCTGGAAGCTATGGTGCCCAAACCATAGACCCTACGGTCTCGCGGCTGGGCACCAACAGCCTTCAAAAATACACGTCGACTCTCTTCTAGTGAGAGTTCGACGGGCGGCCCCCATCAATAGAGTCGACCTACGAAGCTTGAGACTGCAGCTCCTCAACTCGTGCCTTTGAGCTATAAAATCAATGACAAATGAATCAATATATAAAGCTGAATAAAATATTATAAATTAAATAAATAAAATATAAATCTAATTTCTTACCCCAATCTCCCGTGATTGTGTATCGACCCAGGAACCGTCCTTCCTGGTTTGTGTCGCCCTGAATAGACGAAACTCATCAGGATCTCTGCCCTCCTGCTCGGACTATAAAAGTAGAAGAAAGAATATAAATGCAAGTATTTGTTAATGACTAAATTAGTATTTAAATTGTTTATGGTTTCTTACCATACGACGCCTGTGCTCCTGAATAGAAATGGAACCAGCAGTGTGACAGGAGAGGCCTGTGCCACGATCGCCCTTCTTAGATCGGCGGTTCGTGCTGGCTGATGCGGACCTCCTGATCCATACCTCAAACTGCCACGCCAGCTGCCAGCTGGCCCAAATACCCTCCGGGACATGCCTTGGACGGTCACCCGAACTCCTCCAATGATAAAGCATGTCGGAGTATCGGCGTGCCGCAAGAGCATTCCATACTGCCCTAATGGCATCATGGATAGTAGGGTCCCACGTAAACTTCTTCTGCATTGAAATAAACAATTAGTTTCAGAATATATTAAGATTAGAAAATTTTATATCAGTTATAAAATATTTAAAAAGTTTACCTGAAACTCTGAAAAATAAAACTCCCTCGTGGCCGCAGATACATGGTGCCAATCGTAGCCACTGGGATCAGCATGACTCTAAAATATAGAACTGATCCGGCTCGATACAGTATGCTGCTCAATAAAGCTGTTAAAAAAACTAATTAAAATAAGTAATTAACTTAAAAACATAAACATATAGTTACAATAGTATATACTTACATCCCATCGGCATCCAATCGAAGTATAGTGCGACCGACCATAGAAGAACTCTCAGGTCTACGCCGATCGGGTAGAGGAAAATACAGGGTGAGCATCGACGCCTGGAGAGGCGGAAGTCCATGCGTCAGGCCTAGTAGTGGGATGTGATGCAGTAGGGCTATGTCCGTCAGGGGTAGATCTACCTCGGTCCGTCATACTGTAAATACTAAAGATTAATGCAATGTAATATAATTATGAATAATTAATATACATACAAAAATTAAACACTTATAAAAATAAATCGAAATTGAATGAACCTATATCTTTAATCAGTGTCATTTGTTTTGTGAAATGTTGGTTCAACATCCGATGATGTATCGGACTGTGATTCAGTTTCATTATCATCGGAAGGAAACCAAATGTTTGCATCCTTAATTTCTTGGACATCACCATTTGGATCTCTAAGTGATGTTTCAGGAGCCCTTATGTCGTCCTCAATTGCATGCATTTCCATCTTATCATCTTGAAATGCGGGGCACTCAGTTGATTGACTTGATGAACTCTCATCTAATATGATTGTTGAACGTGGAACGATTTTAGAAACAGCCCACCAATCTCGCTTGTCGTTGCGCAAACTTGGATATCCGCAGTAAAACACTTGCTGAGCTTGGGATGCAAGAATGAATGGTTCATATTTCTGCAATCTTCGTCGATGGTTTACTTCAACTAGATTGTAGTCGTTATGAACCCTTTTACCGACAGGAATTGTTGGATCAAACCAATCACAACGAAACAATACAGTTCGTTTCATAGGCCAACCGGGATATTCAACTTTGACTACCTCTACTAACTTTCCATAATAATCCTGCATATTTGCTCCAGCACTTTCTCCTTTAACACATACGCCCTAATTCTGCGTCCCTTTTGAAGATGCTAGTCGTTCAATTTGAAATTTATATCCATTAACAAAATAACCAGTATAGGTAGTTACGGTCTTCAATGGCCATTGTGCTAGGCATTTAATGAAAATTATTGTGAACCATGGACAGTTTACCTATAAATTAATAAGCTATTAACAATAAATTCAAAAAATAAAAGCCATTATTGTAATTATTCTAACTTTTGCCGAATGGCAATTTGACTGATGCTAGGATCCATTTGTCGTTGTCTATCACAATAACTACAAGAAAATTTAAATATAGCGACGCCCAAATGCATCGCTA
Source organism: Calamus simplicifolius (assembly GCA_900491605.1). Taxonomy (NCBI): domain Eukaryota; kingdom Viridiplantae; phylum Streptophyta; class Magnoliopsida; order Arecales; family Arecaceae; genus Calamus; species Calamus simplicifolius. The sequence continues at coordinate 198,421 of UESW01004174.1, read as the reverse complement.
ATGCATCGCTAAACACCCTATAACGACGCAATTGCGGCGCCGCTACGAATATCGTCGCAATCTCAATTTGTCGCAATTGCATCGCTTAACAGCGACTCTCTGCGACGCAATAAATGCGTCGCAATATATTGCAATGCAACATACATGTATCAATAATTTTAAAAATAATTTTAAAAAATATTTGTGATGAAAAACATCATCGCAATTGCGTCGCTAATTAATTAATTAATTTTTAAAAAAATTTTAATTAGCAACGCATTAGCGACTTAAATTGCGTCGCTAATATTTCTAAATTATTATTATTAAATATTGCGATGCATTTAGTTGCATCACAATATTTTAATAATATATTTTAGATATATTAGCGATGCAATTTCAGTCGCTAATGCATCACTAATTAAATTTTTTTAAAAATATTGCGACGCCAGGTCATTGCGTCGCAATATTTAATAATATTTTTTTAAAAATATTAGCGATGCAATTTCAGTCGCTAATGCGTCGCTAATTAATTTTTTTTAAAAAAATATAATATTAAAAATAAAATGGTTAATACAATTTCGTTATATTTAAATATTGATCAAAACATTCTTCACTCATATTGATCCAAAAAATAATCATTCAATTTCTAAAAATAATTTATATATTAAAATTTTGAAGTTTTCATGTACAAAATATAAAAAGTAAAAAAAAATACATCAAGAATCCGCGCGATCACGTGAAGGCTGGAAACCCTACGATATGCGGCTAACCATATCCTGCAACTGACGCATCTGATCTCGCACGTCTGCAAGCTCCTGCTGATGGCCTCACATACGCTGCTCGAACTTGTGCTCGAACTCCTGCCGAACGTCCTGCCGAACGTCCAGCCGAACCTCCTGACAAACGTCTTGCCGAACCTCCTCCGTAATAGATCTCCGAATGTCGTCAAACGCTCGGCACGAATATCACCAGAATATCGCGAGCTGGAGGCCTGATGGGGAAAATATGCAGAAGCTCTAGTGCCCAGACCATAGACTCTGCAGTCTCGCGGCTGGGCACCAACAGCCTCCAAAAATACACGTCGACTCTCCTCTGCTGAGAGTTCAACGGGCGTCTCCCCATCAGTGGAGTCGACCTGCGATGCCTGGGAGCGAAGCTCCTCGACTCGTGCCTTTGAATTATAAAATCAAAATAAATGAATCAATAAATTTCTCTAAATAAAATTTTAGAAATTAAACAGATACTACATAAAGCTAATTTCTTACCGCAACCTTCCGTGATCGTGTATCGACCTAGGAACCGTCCCTCCTGTGTGTGTCGCCCTGAATAGAGAAACTCACCAGGATCTCCGCCCTCTTGCTCAGACTATAACAATAAAAAAAATGATATTAATGTAAATATTTGTTAATAACTAAATTAGTAATTAAATTATTTATGTTTTCTTACCATACGACATCTGTGCTCCTGAATCGAAATAGAGCCCGAAGTGTGGTGGGAGAGACCCGTGCCAGGACCGCCCCTCTCGGATCGGCGGTTCGTGCTGGCTGATGCGGACCTCCTACGCCAGCCATCGGACTGCCAGGCCTGCTGCCACTCGTGCCAAATACCCTCTGGCACATGCGGAGGACGGTGACCCGATGACCTCCAACGATGAAGCATGTTGGAGTATCGGCGTCCCGTAAGAGCCTCCCATGCTGCCCTAATAGCATCATGGCTGGCAGGGTCCCACGTAAACTTTTTCTGCATTAAAATAAATAGTTAGTTTCAAAATTTATTAAGATTAAGAAATTTTATATCAGTGATAAATTGTATTTAATAAGTTTACCTAAAACTCAGAAAAATAAAACTCCCTCGTGGCTGCAGATACGTGGCGCCAATCGTAGCCACTGGGATCTGCACGCCTCTGAAATACGGAGCTGATGTGGCTCGATACATGATACTGCTCAATAAATCTGTTCAAAAATGCATGTTTATAAGTAATTGACTTAAAAACATAAACATATATCTTTAATTAATATATACTTACAACCCATGAGCATCAAGTCGAAGTACGGTGCGGCCGATGGTGAAAGAACTCTCGAAGGTATGTGCCGATCGGCTGGATGGTAATACCAATGCAGGATCACCGCCGACTGATGGAGAGATCGAAGGCTGTGCGATGTATGGAGATCCAAACTCTCCATCGCCAAAGCTCATGTGATCTGATGCAGCAGGGCTACGTCCCTGCTCACTCCGTATGTCATCGGTAGATCTACCTCTGCCCGTCATACTGAAAATACTAAAGATTCATGCAATTAAATTACGATTAATGATTGACTATGTAAAAATTTAACACTTATAAAATAAAGTTGAATTTAAAAAAACCTCTATGTTTAATCAGTGTTATTTGTTTCATAAAATGTTGGTTCAACATCCGATGCCGTATCGGACTGCGATTCAGTTTTATTATCATTAGAAGGAAACCGAACATTTGCATCCGCAATTTCTTGGACATCACCATTTGGATCTCTAAGTGATATTTCAGGAGCCCTTGTGTCGTCCTCAATTTCATGCATTTCCATCTCATCCTCTTGAAATGCAGGGCACTCGGCTGATTGACTTGATGAACTCTCCTCTAATACGATTGTCGAACGTGGGACGATTTTAGAAACATCCCACCAATCTCGCTTATCGTTGCGCGAACTTGGATATCCGCAGTAAAACACTTGCTGAGCTTGGGATGCAAGGATGAATGGTTCATATTTCTGCAATCTTCGTCGATGGTTCACTTCAACCAAATTGTAGTCGTATGAACCCTTTTGCCCACAGGAACGGTCGGATCGAACCAATCGCAACGAAATAATATGGTTTGTTTCATAGGCCAACCGGGATATTCAACTTCAACCACCTCTACTAACTTTCCGTAATAATCCTGCATATTTGCTCCAACACTTTCTCCTTTAACACATACGCCCCAGTTTTTCGTGCCTCTTGAAGCTGCTAATCGTTCAATATGAAATTTGTACCCATTAACAAAATAGCCAGTAGATGTTGTTACGGTCTTCAATGGCCATTGCGATAGACATTTAATGAAAATATTGTCGGTTGTGGACCATGGACCGTTTACCTATAAATTAATAAGCTATTCACAACCAATTC
>UESW01004174.1:0-192268 GCA_900491605.1 Calamus simplicifolius | reverse complement strand
AAACCACAATATAAAACTATATTAGCATTAGTACATATATAACTAAATTATTTCTTTTACTCAACTAAGGTAAATAACAACTACTTAAATCATTTATAACTAAACCAATTTTCTTTTACACAACTAAGGTCCCTACCCTGCAAGGCCGGGCCACGGCTACGATCCTTGGCACGTGCTAGCAAGGACCGAGGCACAGGTTTATGCCAGGCATAATGCTAGGGATTAGGTTTGGGCCGGGCCGCAATGCGGTCCGTTCAATCATCGGACTTCACAAGCAATCAAGTGTCCTAAATTAATTCCACCGTCACTCCATGTCTAAAAGGTGAGGCCCTATCCCATTCAAGAATATTTTTATGATATGTTATTCTGCTATTAATTATCATCGATGGTTTACGTTGAAATTTCAGCAGCATTCCTCGTATGTTCTCCTAAATGTGTGGCATATATGCCACACTGGAGAACGCATGAGCAAATACAAACCATAATCTCAACCAACGATGATTAATAGTAGACTAACGTATCGCAAAAATATTCTCAAACTGTCCACTAGAACAATTTGAGAATTTGCAAGGCTAAGTCTTACAAATTCTCAAACGGGTCTAAAGGTTATAGTGTTATGATAATAATGGAAATCCGAAGACAATCGAACTTATGCTTGTTATTCATAAATTCTTATCAATTATACATATATAGGAATAGTATATATATATATAACTGACTTCTTAAGATTATTATGTCCAATATAAATGTTTGTGAAGTCTCTACTTAACATAATTGAACCTGCTAAATTGTTGCTGAAAATTAAATAAAACTACAACAAGACTTTCATTCTAGCATTACATAATTTAATGCAACATTCAATTTGAAGCAGAGTGTAAACAATCAAGTCATAAAATTGTAAATAACTACAAATGCACATATATTATTGCGTAAAACAGCTTTAAAGAAACCCTAATAATAGAATTAGGTCTTTTTTAACCCTTAACTAAGAGTGACAATAGTAGTCTAAAACATGTTATGGATGAAACATAAACATAATAATATTTTTTTAATTAAATAATGATGATCATTAATAATCTAAATCATTGAATATGATGTTACTATTCTAAACATTTATACATAAAAAAATTATAAGATTTAGATACTTTTAACCGCATTAAGTGATCAAAAAATGGATTGTTTAAATTAATAACATCAATTTTTCCAACTTGATGCATAAGCTGAACATTTTAATTCAAATTCTACATCTAATGGTTTAAAACATGAATGCAAAACCATTATTATGTAATTACTATTTTTTTTAATAGTGGCCTGGCCACCGTGGCCAGGCCACCGCCGGCCACAGCCGCCAAAGTGGCCGGCGCCTCAGGGGTTGGGGAAAAACCCCACCCGAATAAATTTTTTTTTTTAACAGGCCACCGCCGACGCCTCAGGGGTGGGGGAAAAACCCCACCCCAATAATTTTTTTTTAAAGCGGTGGCCTAGCAACCATGGCCAGGCCACCGCCGGCCAGTGCCTCAGGGGTGGGGGAAAAACCCCACCCCAATTTTTTTTTAAACCGGTGGCCTAGCCACCGTGGCCAGGCCACCGCCGGCCAGGGCCGCCGCCTCAAGCCATTGCCTCAGGGGTGGGGGAAAAACCCCACCCCAATTTTTTTTTTAAACTGGTGGCCTGGCCATCGTGGCCAAGCCACCGCTGGCCACGGCCGCTGCCGTGGCCGTCGTCTCCGGCGACGGCCGCGGCCATGGCCTAAGACGACGGCCACGGCCGCCGCCTCAAGCTAGCGCCTCAGGCGTGGGGGAACAACCCAACCCAATTTTTTTTTTAAACTGGTGGCCTGGCCACCGTGGCCAGGCCACCGCGTGGCCTGAGACGACGGCCACGGCCGCCGCCGTGGTCGGTGCCTCAGGGGTGGGGGAAAAACCCCACCACTACAAGCAATTTTTTTTTAAACGGTGGCCTGGCCACCGTGGTCAGGCCACGCTGGCCACGGCGACGACCGTGGCCTGAGACGACGGCCACGGCCACCGCCGTGGCCGTGGCCTCACGGAAACGGGAGGGAGGGGGGGGGGGGGGCTGCCGCCGTGGCTCCTAACGCCGGGGGAGAGGGCGGGGGGAGCGGAGGATGGGATGGCGCGGATTAGGGTTAGAAGAGGAAGAAGAAGAGGCCGGGGGGGCCGGCGTGACTCAGAATATATACTAGGGGGGGTGGCCGGGCGCGACTCAGATATATACTAGGGTTTAGCGACACAATTTTGCGTCGCTAAACCCTCGCTATTTTTTTAAAAATTTATTATAAATTAGCGATGCAATTATGCATCGCTAATCTGTCGCTAACTTGTCTTTTTTTATTATTTTCTGGGAAACTTAGCGATGCAAATAATTGCATCGCTAATGAGTTGCTAATTTGGCGGCAATGACCGACGGAAATTTTTTTTTATTTTCAGGGAAAATGCGTTGCTAATGCGTCGTAAATTTTTTTTTTGATAATTATATTTGATAAAAATTATTTTTTCTGAAAATAATTGTGACGCATATGGTTGCGTCGCAATGTTTTATTTTTAAATTTTGTATAACATTTATTTTTTTTACAAAACTTTGCGACGCAATAGATGTGTCGCAAAGTTAATAATTTTTTTTTAATTTTCTGGTTTATTGCGTCGCTAATGCGTCGCTATATAACGTAATTTAATTTTTTAAAACTTTGCGATGCAATGATTTGCGTCGCAATATTTTTATTTTGTAATTATATTTGATAAAAATTATTTTTTCTTAAAATAATTACGACGCATATGGTTGCGTCGCAATGTTTATTTTTTTTATATTTTTTTTTTAAAAATATTGCGACGCAATAGATGCATCGCAAAATTAAAATTTATTTTTTTTATTTTTTAGTTTATTGCATCGCTAATGCATCACTATCTAACATAATTTAATTTTTTTAAAAAAATATTTGTGACGCACAGATTTGTATCGCAATATTTCTATTTGATAATTATATTTGATAAAATTAGTTTTCTTAAAATCATTGCAATGCATATGGTTGTGTCGTATTTTATTTTAAATTTTTTTTTATTTTTTTTTATTGCAACGCAAAATATGCATCGCAAAATTAAAAATTAATTTTTAAAATTTTTTGATTTATTGCGTCGCTAATGCATCGCCATTGAACATAATTTATTTTTTAAAAATATTTGCGATGCACTGATTTGCGTCATAATATTTTATTTGATAAAAAATATTTTTTCTTAAAATCTTTGCGATCGATCTAAGCCGTGATCTCGATCGGCGACGATCGATCTCGAGCCATTGCGATCGATCGATCGGCGACGATCCGATGGTTGCGATCGATCCAAGCCGTGATCCCGATCGGCGACGATCGATCTCGGACCATCGTGATCGATCTCGGACCATCGTGATCCGACGGTTGCGATCGATCCAAGCCCAGATCCCGATCGACGATGATCGATCTCTGACCGTTGCGATCGATCTGATCAGCGACGATCCGACGGTTGCGATCGATCTAAGCCGTGATCCCGATCGACGACGATCAATCTTGGACCGTCACGATCGATCCGATCGGCGATGATCCAACGGTTGCGATCGATTCAAGCCCTGATCCCGATCAGCGATGACTGATCTCGGGCTGTTGCGATCGATCGATCGGCGATGATCCGACGGTTGCGATCGATCGAAGCCTGATCCCGATCGGCGACTACCGATCTCATGCCGTTGCGATCGGTCCGATCGGCGACGATCCGATAGTTGTGATTGATGCAAGCCCTGATCCTGATCGATGACGACCGATCTCGACTGTTGCGATCAATCCAATCGGCGATGATCCGATGGTTGCGATCGATCCAAGCCGTGATCCTGATCGATGACGATCAATCTCGGACCATCGCGATCGATCCGATCGGCGACGATCCGATGGTTGCGATCGATCCAAGCCCTGATCCCGATAGGGGACGACCGATCTCGGGCCGTTGCGATCGGTCCGATCGGCGACGATCTAACGGTTCCGATCGATCCAAGCACTGATCCCGATCGGCGACAACCGATCTCGGGCTGTTGCGATCGATTCGATCGGCGACGATCCGACGGTTGCGATCGATCGAAGCCCTGTCCCGCTCGGCGACAATGCGACAGTTGCGATCGATCCAAGCCCTGATCCCGATCGACGATGACCGATCTCCGATAGTTGCGATAGATTCGATCGGCGACGATCCGACGGTTGCGATCGATCCAAGCCATGATCCCGATCGGCGACGATCGATCTCGGACCGTCATGATCGATCCGATTGGCGATGATCCAATGGTTGCGATCGATCCAAGCCCTGATCCCGATCGGGGACTACTGATCTCGGGCCGTTTCGATCGGTCCCATCAGAGACGATCCGACGGTTGCGATCGATCCAAGCACTGATCCCGATCGGCGATGATCCGATGGTTGCAATCGATCGAAGCCCTGATCCTGATCGGCGACTACCGATCTCGTGCCATTGCGATCGGTCCGATCGGCAATGATCCGACAGTTGCGATCGATCTAAGCCCTGATCCGATCGACGACGACCGATCTCCGACTGTTGCGATCGATCCGATCAGCGACGATCCGACGGTTGCAATCGATCCAAGCCGTAATCCCGAGTGGCGACGATCGATCTCGGACCGTCGCGATCGATCCAATTGGCGACGATCTGACAGTTGCGATCGATCCAAGCCCTGATCCCGATCGGCAACGACCGATCTAGGACCGTTGCGATCGGTCGATCGGCGACAATCCGACAGTTGTGATCGATCCAAGCCGTGAACCCGATCGGCAACGATACGACGGTTGCGATAAATCCAAGCCATGATCCCGATCGGCGACGATCGATCATGGACCTTTGCGATCGGTTCGATCGGCGATGATCCAACGGTTGCGATCGATCCAAGCACTGATCCCGATCGGTGATGACCGATCTCGTGCCGTTGCGATCGGTCCGATCGGCGACGATCCATGGTTGTGATCAATCGAAGCTCTGATCCCGATCGGCGACGACCGATCTCAGACCGTTGCGATCGATCCGATCGGCTATGATCCGATGGTTGCGATCGATCCAAGCCATGATCCCGATCGGCGACGACCGATGTTAGACCATTGCGATCGGTCCAATCGGCGACGATCCGACAGTTGCGATCGATCCAAGCCGTGATCCTGATCGGCGACAATCGATCTCGGACCATCGCGATCGATCCGATCGGTGATGATCCGACGGTTGCAATCGATCCAAGCCCTGATCCCGATCGGTGACGACCGATCTCGGACCGTTACGATCGGTCCGATCGGCGACGATCCGACGGTTGCGATCGATCAAGCCGTGAACCCGATCGGCAATGATCCGACGGTTGCGATAGATCCAAGCCATGATCCCGATCGGTGATCGATCTCGGACCATTGCGATCAATTCGATCGGCGACGATCCGACGGTTGCGATCTATCCAAGCCCTAATCCCGATCGATGACGATCGATCTCGGGCCGTTGCGATCGATCCGATCGGCTATGATCCAATGGTTGCGATCGATCCAAGCCATGATCCCGGTCGGCGACAATCGATCTCGGACCATTGCGATCGGTCCGATCGGCGACGATCCGACGGTTGCGATCGATCCAAGCCGTGATCCGATCAGCGATGATCGATCTCGGACTGTCCGATCGATCCGATCGGCGACGATCTGACGGTTGCGATTGATCCAAGCCATGATCCCAATTGGCGACGACCGATCCGACGCATGTACCAAAATTAATTTTTAAAAACAATTGCGATGCATTTCATTGCGTCGCAATGTTTTATTTTTTATTTTTTATATTTAATATATTTATAAAATTTATTTAAAAAAATATTGCGACGCATTATTGCGTCACTAAATTAAAAATTAATTTTTTTAATTTTCTGATTTATTGCGTCGCTACTTAACATAATTAATTTTTTTTAAAATATTACGATGCAATTAATGCGTCGCAATATTTTTATTTCATAACTACTTTTAATTTCATATTAAAAATTTATTTTTTAAAAAATATTGCGATGCAATACTTGCGTCGCTAAATAAAAATTATTTTTATTAATTTTCTGTTTTATTGCATCGCTATTGCGTCGCTATTTAACATAATCAATTTTTAAAAAATATTGCGACGCACTGAATTGCGTCGTAATATTTTTATTTCATAATTATATTTTATAAAAATTAATTTAATTTAAAATAATTACACGCAATACTTACGTTGCTAAATTAAAATTTTTTTTTTAATTTTGTTGTTATTGCATCGCTATTACGTCGCTATTTAACATAATTAATTTTTTTGAAAACATTGCGACGCATTTGGTTGCATCGCAATTTTTATTTCATAATTATATTTATAAAATTTAATTTTAAAAATATTGCGACGCATTATTTGTGTCGCTACATTAAAAAATTAAGTTTTTTTATTATCTAGTTTATTGAGTCGCTAATGTGTCGCTAATTGAGTCGTAATTTTTTTTGTCGCGGAGGCATCGCAATTTAGCGACGCAAGAATGCATCGCTAAATTTGCGTCGCTATTTCAGTATTTCTTGTAGTGATACATCCTTAAAGGATTATAATAATTAAAACTTTTGTTAACATTAAATAGTATGGTATTTTATAATTTAAAGTAGAAGTTCTAATTAAGCAATTTATGAACTGTACATATACTTACTCAATGTATGGGTCGCTTTTCTACAGTTCATTAGGATGTAATAATGTGCTGCATTATACTCCACATCGCTTAATTGTCTTGACTTCTGCCTCCCAAATGAACAGCCGATACTTTTAAATATTAATATTCTACCGTCAGTAGGTTCTCCTTCGTCCACACATATATCATCGTTACGACCAAGATTGCGGGTCCTCGTATGAACGTGACCATCAAAGTAATGCAAGGAAAAAGCTGAAACTTCTTCAACCAAGTGTGCATTGCATATAGAACCTTCAACCCTTGCCTTATTCCGTACATTATTTTTTAACTTCTTAAGATACCTATATGTAAAGTTGAAAATATAAATAAACCAACTTCCTTGCATAAATAAAATAATATTTGAAATGTCAACATGTATTACTGATTTGGGTGTTTATCTCTCGAAAGGATACATCCAGCGTTACTGTACGGGACCAGCTATACGTGCTTCATATGGCAAGTGAACCGGCAAATGCTCCATTGAGTCAAAAAAACTTGGAGGAAATATTCGCTCCAGCTTGCATAAAATAATTGGAATTTCCTCCTCAAGCCTTTCCATGGATGCAGAAGTAATGACTGCGGTAGATAACTCCTTAAAGAACAAGCTGAGCTCTGTCAATGCCTTCCACACATGTTGCGGAAGCAACTCACGAAAAGCTATGGGCAATAACCGTTGCATGAAAATATGACAGTCATGACTCTTCATGCCAAACAACTTGAGCTTATGCATGTCCACACACCTACCAATATTTGAAGCATAACCATCATGAAATTTTAATCCTCTAATCCAGTTACATAAAACTTCTCGTAGATTTTTGTCAAGAGTGTAACAGGCTTTAGGATAGGTCCCGTCAGCATTTCTTCTCAAATCACCTATTCTGCAATACTGATTAAGTTTTTCTCTCAACTTTGTAGTGTCTTTGGTTTTTCACGGAATGTTTAGTACCATGTTAAATATGTTATCAAAGAAATTTTTCTCAATATGCATAACATCCAAGTTGTGCCGGATGAGATTTGTGCTCCAATACGGCAAATCCAAAAAAATGCTCCGCTTCTTCCAGTTACGTTCTTTACATATACGGCCATTTATTCTATCTGCATCTGGTTCCCAAGCATACCTCAACCCCAAATGCTCTATAGTATCAAATATATCTGTGCCAGACCTAACCGGTTCGGCAAATTTTGTGACTGCTTTGTTCTTTCGGAAGGCAATCAAGTTCCGCCTATAAGGATGATTCGAAGGCAAGAACTTTCTATGATTATCAAACCATGACTGCTTACCACTCTTCTGCAATGTAAATGCATCTGAATCATACATGCAATGAGGGCATGCCAGACGCCCAGAAGTGCTCCAACCGGACAACATTGCATATGCCGAAAAGTCACTGATTGTCCACATCAAAGCAGCTCTCATGATAAAATTTTGTTTCATAGAAATGTCGTAGGCTATGACTCCTGTTTCCCACAACATTTTCAATTCGGCTACCAGCGGTTGTAAGAAGACATCAATCTTTTCTTTTGGATTTGATGGTCTTGGAACCAAAACTGTCAAAAACATCGCAGTATCTTTCATGCACTTCCATGGTGGAAGATTATATACAGTCAGTATTACAGGCTAACATGAATATTGTTGCCCCGCTTGACCAAATGGTTGAAAGCCATCGGTACAAAGACCTAATCTAACATTCCTTATTCTTCTATGAAATCAGGATGATTTTCATTGAAATGCTTCCAAGCTTTTGAATCTGATGGATGTCGCATTTCATCTTCTTTAGATTCATGTTCTCCATGCCATCTCATATTAGCAGCTGTAGCCTTAGATCTGTATAATCTCTGGAGGCGTGGAGTAAGAGGGAAGTAATGCATCCTCTTGTAAGGCATACTTTTCCTCCTACTTGTACTAGCTCCCCCTTCGCCGTTTTTGTACATCGATTGCCCGCAAATTTTACACCATCTCAGCTCTGAGTCTTCACCCCAATATATCATACAATTGTTTAAGCAACAATCGATCTTATTAACTGAGAGCCCAAGGCCACGTAATAACTTCTTCGTTGAGTAGAAACTGTCTGCTACAACATTATGATTTGGCAAAACTTCCTTCATTAACCCAGCTACAACATTGAATGCCTTTTCTGATAATCGATGTTCCGCCTTAATATTCAACAACCGAGCAGCCATAGACAATTGGGAATGACTCTCACAACCAGGATACAATTCTTGATTTGTAGAACACAACATATCATAAAATTATTGTGCATCTGGATTTGGTTCTTCCATAAATGTATTCTGGTTGAATTCGTTACCCGATGCATTCATCACCATATCTTCGTATGTGTTTAAATTCACAAATGGTTCATCAATAGGATTTGACACTTCTTGGCTAGTGACAGCTGCAAACGTTTCCTCAGTTTCACCATGACAGTTCTAAACATCATACCCAGGAGCAAACCCCTTTTTACACAAGTGCACCTTCACAGCTTCAACATCTCTATAGGCTTTATTCTGACACTTGCGTAAGTTGCAGGGGCACCTGATCCTAGGCCCATCCATCCATTCGGGTTGACTACATGCAAATGCTATAAATTCTTCCAATCCATTAGAAAATCTGGATTAAGCAACCCATCTTTTAACCTTACATACATCCACGAGCGAGCCCCGCTCATTTTTGACCAAGTTATACAATTTGGTAAACCATTAAAGAAGACAACGGTATAATTTTGCATTAGTCATTATAGCAATAGATTAATTCTTTTATACATCTAAGCTAAATAACAAATATTGTGCCTCTTTAATTATACCGATAAATCAAGGCCGAGCAGTGGCTACGATCCTTGACGTGCTATCCAGGACCGAGGCCCAGTACCGGGGTCCGTTCAATCATTATACTTTACAAGTAAGCAAGTGTCCTAAATGAATTCCACTTTCACTCCACTAAAACTTAGGTAAGGCCCTATCCCATTCAAGATTATTTTATGCGATATGTTATTTTGCTAGAAATTATCATCGATTACGTTGAAATTTCGGCAGAAATTCCCCATATGTTCTCCCAAATGTGTGGCTTATATGCCACACTAGGAGAACGTAGGAGGATATACAATTTGCCAGCTCAACTAACGATGACAAATAGCAGACAAACATATCGCAAAAAATTATCTCAAACTATCCACTAGGACAATTTGAGACTTTGCAAGACTAAGTCTTACAAAGTCTCAAACGGGTCTAAAGGTTATAGTGCTGTGAGAAATAGTATGAAAAATCAAAGAACGAACTTGACATAGCATGTAACTCAAATCACATTCAATATAAATTCTTTCAGTACTTGATTCTGAGTTCACTAGCTATATCAAATTTAATATTCTGCATTAAATTTAGAACGTTCTAAATGAGCTATATCATTTCGTCCATGATATCGAATTTATTTTGATTGGTTGGTTTAGAATTTGAGGAATTATATCAAATTATAGTTTGCTATATCAAATTTCTTTCAATTGAAGAACATGAATATTCTAATTTTTTTTCTAATTTGCTAAGAAAATGATTGTGACAATATTTAAAAACTAAATATTTAAAATTTGCTAAGCTAAAATATAACATGTAATAAAGAAATATAAAATCATTAAAAATTTAATTATCTAAACTATCAAAACAAATAAATTGCATGATAAGCATTTTAATAATAATATATCATGAACATTATTTCAAGAAATAAATAGATTTTAAATTATGCATTACAAGATTCTGGATCACATACAAATTGTTATAATATTTCATCTAAAATTGACTTCATAAACACCACCCCTATTTTTTTTTTTAAATAACGGTGACCTGGCCACCGTGGCCAGGCCACCGCCGTGGCCTCAGGGATGGGGGAAAAACCCCACCCCAACTTCCTTTTTTTTTAAACAGTGGCCTGGCCACCGTGGCCAGGCCATCGCCGGCCACGGTGGAGGTTGTGGCCGTCGTCTTCGGCCACTGCCGTGCCGTGGCCTGAGACGACGGCCACGACCGCCGCCGTGGCCGTGGAGTCAGGGGTGGGGGAAAAACCCCACCCCGAGTTCCTTTTTTTTTTTTAAACGGTGGCCTGGCCATGGTGGCCAGGCCACCGCCGGCCACTGTCGCGTCGTGACCTGAGACGACGGCCACAACCGCCGCCGTGGCCATGGAGTCAGGGGTGGGGGAAAAACCCCACCCAACTTCTTTTTTTTTATAACGGTGCCAGGCCATCGCCGGAGGGGGGAAAACCCCATGGTGGCCAGGCCATCGTCGGCCATGGCGGCGGCCGTGGCCGGAAACGGGAGGGCGGGGAGAGGGGCCGGTGGGGGCTCACCTTGCGAACTCGGGGACGCTGCCGGGGTGATGAACGCCGGGGGGGGGGGGGCGTCGCCGCCGATAGGCTGCTTGCACCGGGGGAGGGGCGGAGGGAGCCGGAGGAGGGGACGACGGCTAGGGTTTAGGGAGAGGAAGAAGAAGAGGCCGTAGGGGGGGGGGGGTCGGCGCGAGAGCATATATATTAGGGATTAGCGACGTAATGTTGCGTCGCTAATCCCTCTCTATTTTTTTTTAAATATAATAAGGCTTAGCGATGCAACATTGCGTCGCTAATCCGTCGCTAACAAATTTTTTTATTTACTGAGACAAATAGCGACGCCAATAATTACGTCGCTATTTTGGCGGCAATATATGGCGGATATTTGTTTATTTTCTAGGAAAATTCATCGCTAATGCGTCGCAAATATTTTATTTCATAATTAAATTTGATAAAATTTAATTTCTCAAAAAATAATAGCGACGCACGAAGTTACGTCGCAATGTTTTATTTTTAATTTTTTTATAAAATTTATTTTTTTAAAACAATTGCTACACAAGACATGCGTCGCAACGTGAAAAATTAATTTTTTTTAATTTTCTGGTTTATTGTGTTGCTATTTAAAAAAAATTAATTTTTTATTAATTTGCGATGCATTTAACTGCATCGTAATATTTTTATATCTTAATTAAATTTTATAAAAATTAAATTCTATAAAAATAATTGCGACTCAAAAAGTTACATCTCAATGTTTTATTTTAATTTTTTTTATAAAATTTATTTTTTAAAAAAATTTGTGATGCAATTACTAGTCGCTAAGTTAAAAATTAATTTTTTTTAATTTTTTGGTTTATTGCGTCGCTAATGCGTCCCTATTTAACAAAATTAAATTTTTTAAAAACCTTGCGATACATTTTGTTGCATCGCAATATTTTTATTTCATAATTAAATTTGATAAAAATTAATTTATCTAAAAATAATAGCAATGCAAGAAGTTACATCACAATGTTTTATTTTTAAATTTTTTATAATTTTTTTTAAAAATATTGCGACGCAATACATGCGTCGCAATGTTAAAATTTATTTTTTTTAATTTTCTGGTTTATTACATCGCTAATGCATCGCTATTTAAAATAATTAATTTTTTAATTAATTTGTGATGCATTTAACGTGTCGCAATATTTTAATTTAATAATTAAATTTCATAAAAATTAAATTCTCTAAAAAAAATTGCGACGCAAAAAGTTACGTCGCAATGTTATATTTTTAATTTTTTTATAAAATTTATTTTTTTAAAAACGTTGCGACGCAATTCTTGCGTTGCAACGTTATAAATTAAATTTTTATAACGATCCGATGGTTGTGATCCCGATCGGCGAGGATCGAACTCGGACCGTTGCGATCGATCCGATCAGCGGCGATCCGACGGTTGCGATCGATCTAAGCCCTGATCACGATCGGCGATGATTGATCTTGGACCGTTGCGATCGATCTGTTCGGTGACGATCCGATGATTGCGATTGATCTAAGATGTGATCCCGATCGGCAAGGATCGATCTCGGACCATTGCGATCGATCCGATCGGCGACGATCTGATGGTTGCGATTGATCCAAGCCATGATCCCGATCGGCGAGGATCGATCTCGGACCGTTGCGATCGATCCGATCGGCGATGATCCGATGGGTGCGATCGATCCAAGCCCTGATCTCGATCGGCGACGATCGATCTCAGACCGTTGCGATCGATCCATTCGGCGACGATCCGATGGTTGCGATCAATCTAAGCCGTGATCCCGATTGACGACGATCGATCTCGGACCGTTGCGATCGATCCGATAGGCGATGATCCAACGGTTGCGATCGATCCAAGCCTTGATCTCGATTGGAGACGATCGATCTTGGACCGTTGCGATCGATCCATTCGGCGACGATCCGATGCTTGCGATAGATCCAAGATGTGATCCTGATCGGCAATGATCGATCTCGGACCATTGATCGGTGACGATCCGAAGGTTGCGATCGATCCAAGCCCTGATCCTGATCGGCGACGATCGATCTTGGACCGTTGCGATCGATCCATTCGGCGATGATCCGACGGTTGCGATCAATCTAAGCCGTGACCTCGATCGGCAAGGATCGATCTCGGATCATTGCGATCGATCTGATCGGCGACGATCCAATGGTTGTGATCGATCAAAGCCCTGATCCCGATCGGCGAGGATCGATCTCAAACCGTTGCGATCGATCTGATTGGTGATGATCCGATGGTTGCGATCGATCCAAGCCCTGATCCCGATCGGCGACGATCGATCTCAGACCATTGCGATCGATCCGTTCGGTGATGATCCGACGTTGCGATTGATCCAAGCCGTGTCCCGGTCGGCGACGATCGATCTCGGACCGTTGCGATCGATCCGATCGGTGACGATCCAACGGTTGCGATTGATCCAAGCCCTGATCCCGATTGGCGACGATCGATCTCGGACCGTTGCGATTGATCCGTTCGGCGATGATTTGACGGTTGCGATCGATACAAGACGTGATCCCGATTAGCGACGATCGATCTCGGACCGTTGCTATCCTTCTGATCGGCGATCTGACGGTTGCGATCGATCCAAGCCCTGATCGATCTCAGACCATTGCAATCTATCCGATAGGCGATGATCCGACGGTTGCGATCGACCCAAGCCATGATCCCGATCGGTAAGGATCAATCTCGGACCGTTGCGATCGATCCGATCGGTGACGATCAGACGGTTGCGATTTATTTATTTAATTTTCTAATTTATTGCGTCGCTAATGTATCGCTATTTAACATAAATAATTTTTTTTTAAAAATATTGCCATGCACCAAAATCGTCGCATTATTTTTTTTCATAATTATTTTAATTTTTTTAAAATTTATTTTTTAAAAAATATTGCGACACAATACTGGTGTCGCTAAATAAAAAAATATTTTAATGAATTTTCTGTTTTATTGCGTCGCTATTGAGTCGCTATTTAATATAATTAATTTTTTAAAAAACATTGCGACGAACTGAATTGCGTCACAATATTTTTATTTCATAATATATTTATAAAAATTAATTTTATTTATAATAATTGTGACGCAATGCCTGCGTCGCTAAATTAAAAATTGTTTTTTTAATTTTTTGATTTATTGCATCGCTATTGCGTCGCTATTTAACATAATTAATTTTTTTTAAAACTTTGCGACGCACTGTGTTGCATCGCTATATTTTTATTTCATAATTATATTTTATAAAAATTAAATTTAAAAATATTGTGATGCATTACTTGCATCGCTAAATTAAAATTTAATTTTTATGATTATCTAGTTTATTGAGTTGCGAATGCATCGCTAACTGCGTCGCAATTTTTTGTTGTCGCGGCGGCGTCGCAATGTGGTCGCAATTTAGCGATGCAATGATGCGTCGCTAATTTTGCATCGCTATTTTAAGATTTTCTTGTAGTGTCAGTTTTTTTTTTGCCGGCCACTCCTTTTTCTTCTCTTTCCTCCTCCTTGTGGAAGGGACCGGCGCCTATTCCCTCCGATCCGATGACAACCATCGTGCTGGTAGGTTTTTTTCCCATCCTTCTCTTGTCTTCTTCACCCTAGAAGCCTTGGATTCTCTGATGGACATCAACGATAGTTGAGATTCAAGGATTAAGATTAACTATATGTCTTTTTTTAGAAAGAACAAAGCCAATGAATTTTAGAAATTTGTATCGCCTTCTTCCTCAGCTATGGTGACCTGATCAAGTCAGTAAGTCCTTCACCTTCTTTCTATCTCTGTGTCCAACATTTTAGGTCCTTGATTAGCTAGCAAACCAATTTTTTTTTCTTTTCCACATTAAATCTCTGACTTCTTTGCTCTATTCTCATCCCTATTTAGAGGTGATTTTATGATTGGAAAAAGCTAGTTTCGGGCAGCTAAAATTGGATCGAACACTGTTGGTCGGCAAGCAAGGTTGCCATCGGGATTGGCGAGCTTCGTCGATCAAGCTATTGGATGGTTCCTTTTAATTGGTAGAGATAAGTGAGCGTGTCAATTTATTTCCCTATTTTCTTCCCTAAGTCTAGATTTTATTTTTAAATAGATCTAGTCCTTAATGAGTGTCTCTACCTACTTGCTTCACTTGAATCCCCTATCAAAAATAGAAACTCCTCTTTTCTAAAGTGCCACATGGGCAAGTTCATGCGGAGGTTCTCCAGCGTGCTCACCATCACCATCCACAAGCTACCTTCGTCGGAGCCGAAGAAGCCCAAGACCATGGAGGAGGACAAGGACGGCGATGTGAAGGACGAGCAGAAGAAAGAGGGGAAGGAGGAGGAGGAGAGGGAGGTGGCGATAACATGCTAAAAATTTTGAAAAAAAAATTAGCTCGACGAGGAAGAGAAGGAAAGAGAGCTGTGCATTTTGAAAAAAAAAAATTCAACTTTTCGATACTTTTTTAGCATCACAAAAATTTTTACCTCCCAACGCTTTTGAAAAGCGTCGAAAAAATCTCTCTCCACTCCCCTTTTTTCAATGCTTCAAAAAGCATCGGGGTATATTCTCCCGAAGCTCAAAACCATCAGAAAAAACCTTTTTTTAGCGTTATCTATTTTTAGATTTTTGTAGTGTATGTATTGGCCCAACCCAGACTAAAAATAATAAAATAAAAATAAAAATAAAATACTAAAAATTAACAACCATTATATTTAACACTCCCTTTTAATGATTGTTTTTGGATACCTATGAGATCTCTAAAGTGAATGAATTTCTTCTTGGGTAGTGCTTTGGTGAAGATATCTATCATTTGGTCTTAAGTCCTCACATACTTCACTTCAACTTTTTTTTCTTCTTCTACATCTCCTATAAAATGATACTTAATTTTGATATGCTTGGTGCGGCTATGATATATAGGATTCTTTATCATAGAAATTGTAGACTTGTTGTCACATAGTAGAATAGTAGCTTCTTATTTTAATACTCTATTCAAGAATGTTTAATACTCTATTCAAGAATGCTAAATTTACATCTAGTTGGTGTAGTTTTCAACTTTTATGTGCTGCTATAGAAATAAGAGTTCTAATTGTATCATGTCTAGCAACAAGTGCAAAAGTTTCTTGATAATCAATACCAGATAATTGAGAGTATCCCTTTACTACCAATCTTGCTTTGTATCTTTGAATGGTCCCATCTGGATTGTGTTTTATTTTGTAGATCCACTTTAAGCCAATAATTTTCTTATCACTTGGTTTCTTCACTAACTCCCAAGTTTTATTCTTCTCAATCATATTGATTTCTTCTTGCATTGCCTTGTTCCATACTTCATGCATGCATTTCATAAGTTATAGGCTCAATCATGCAGAAATTACAAGAAGCATAAATGTCACTTAATCTTCTCATTCTTATAGGAGTAGAACTTGAAGATGAACTTGAACTTGAAGTTGAAATGGATTTACATTTGGAGAAGTTTGTGGTGAACCTTTAACCTTATTTTCTTCATTTTGAGTATCATAAATTTATTCATCAAGAGAAATAATATTTTCTTCAACTTTCTTTTGCTTCCAATCCCAAGCAACTTTCTCATTGAAAATAACATCTCTTCTTATGATCACTTTATTTTGCTTCAAGCTGAAAATCTGTAACCTTTTGATTTAGAATGGTATCCAACAAAGATACATTTTTTACTTACTTTATCAAGTTTATGTCTCCTTGCCTTTGGAATATGTTCATAGTACAGGCATCCAAAGATTTTGAAATGCTTCACTGAAGGCTTTTTATCAGATCAGACTTCAAATGTGTCATATTCTGAAGAGCTTTTGTTGAACATATATTCACCACATACACTGTTGTATCATTGCTTTTTCCCAATAAGAATTTGAAAGGCCTTTGTCTTTGAGCATAGATCTAGCATCTCAATAATAGCACGATTCTTTCTTTGTGCAACTTCATTTTGCTCTGGTACATAGCCAACAGTCAATTATCTTTGTATATCAATATCTTTATAAAACTTCTCAAATTCATTTGAATTATATTCACCACCTCTATTACTTCTCAACACCTTGATATAATGCCCATTTTGTCTTTTCACAAGATTTTTGAACTTCTTAAAGATAAGAAATTCCTCTGATTTATGTCTCATAAAATACACACATGTCATTCTTGAATAGTTATCAATAAAAGTAATAAAAAAGATGTTAAATGCATGAGAAGGAGTTTTTATAGGTCCACATATCAGTATAAATAAGCTTCAATGGTGCCTTGGCTCTCCATACATGCTCTTTTGAAAATGCCTCTCTATGTTGTTTTCCAAATGCACATCCTTCACAAGGTTTTTCTTGTCATGTATTGCTGGTAGACCATACACCATGTTCTTTTGATATAAACTCCTCGAGCTTTAAAAGATTAAATGCCCAAACATTTTGTGTCATAACCATGACTCATCATTCACATCCATCTTCCATGTAGCATCCTTTGCATAGTGCAAAATAAGAGGAAAGCTTCTATTTTTCTTTATATTGGTATTTGTCATAAGTTGCTTTTTCATCCCTTTATCATATAACTTGCAAACATTATCTTGAAAGTATACCATGTGTTTATGTTCAATCAACTTTCCAACACTTAAGAGATTTTGTTTTAAGTCTGGAACAAGTAAAACATCATGAATATTTTTTTTTCTTTCTTGGTATTAATCATAATTATACCTTTTTTTCTTGCTTGGACTAGAACACCATTTTCCATCTTCACTTGTGAGATTGAAGAACTGTCAATGTCNGATGCAATATTTGCGTCGCAATATTTGCGTCGCAATATTAAAATTTAAAATATTTAATTCTGCTAAAAACATTGCGACGCAAATATTGCGTCACAATTTTTAATGATATTTATATTTCATAAAAATTAATTTAAAAATATTGCGACGCAATATTTGCGTCGCAATATTAAAAATTTAAAATATTTAATTCTGCTAAAAACATTGCGACGCAAATATTGCGTCGCAATATTTTTAATGATTTAATTTCATAAAAAATTAATTTAAAATATTGCGACGCAATATTTGCATCGCAATATTAAAAATTTAAAATATTTAATTCTGCTAAAAACATTGCGACGCAAATATTGCATCGCAATATTTTTAATGATATTATATTTCAAAAAATTAATTTAAAAATACTGCGACGCATATTTGCGTTGCAATATTAAAATTTAAATATTTAATTCTGCTAAAAACATTGCGACGCAAATATTGCGTCGCAATATTTTTAATGATATTTATATTTCATAAAAATTAATTTAAAAATATTGCGACGCAATATCTACGTCGCAATATTAAAAATTTAAAATATTTAATTCTGCTAAAACATTGCGACGCAAATATTGCGTCGCAATATTTTAATGATATTTATATTTCATAAAAAATTAATTTAAAAATATTGCAACGCAATATTTGCGTCGCAATATTAAAAATTTAAATATTTAATTCTGTAAAACATTGCGACGCAAATATTGCGTCGCATATTTTTAATGATATTTATTTCATAAAAAATTAATTTAAAAATATTGCGACGCAATATTTGCGTCGCAATATAAAAATTTAAAATATTTAATTCTGCTAAAAACATTGCGATGCAAATATTACATCGCAATATTTTTAATGATATTTATATTTCATAAAAAATTAATTTAAAAATATTGCAAACGTAATATTTGCGTCGCAATATTAAAAATTTAAAATATTTAATTCTGCTAAAAACATTGCGACGCAAATATTGCGTCGCAATATTTTTATTGATATTTATTTCATAAAAATTAATTTAAAAATATTGCGACGCAATATTTGCGTCGCAATATTAAAAATTTAATTTTTTTTTGATTTTTTTGGTTAATTGAGTCGCTAATGAGTCGCTAATGCGTCGCAATTTTTGTTGTCACAAAGGCATCGCAAATTGGTCGCAATTTAGCGACGCAATGATGCGTCGCTAAATTTGCGTCGCTATTTCAGTATTTTCTTGTAGTGTAAGCAATATGTAAGGAATAAGGCACGATCTGAAGGTTCTATGCTCAAGCTTATGTGGTCGATGAAGCGTTATCATATTGCTCAATGTATATGTCAGAGATAGAAACTAAGTTCAGCAGGCCTGAACGCAATGTTGATGTGTCAGAGGTACCTCAAGAATCAAAGGTTGGGGTTTTTAAACAACCGGTTCGATGTTTTGGAGGAAAAAAGTATATCGATATTGCTGAAACAAAACTTCAGCTTCATTGGTATATACTCAACAATGCCAATATTCAAGAATTTTTTGAGTAAGTATAATAAATTGCTTACTACTTCTATCTATTACATTTGCTCATCTCAACATGTATACTAATATTGTACTTGTTATTGTAGTGAGCATATGTGGATCCTCCGTAATGAAGGTCATGCCAATCCCTCAATGGAACTACAACAAAGAACGTTCCCTGTTTGGTTTAGATCTAAGGTGATGATTTGATATTTTTCTCCATTAATCACTTTCTTAATCAAATATATGGTTAATATGATGAAATTGCAGATGGAGATCTTGAGATCATCTGGGTCACCTCGAGCAACTGATGAGCTTTACTCATTGGCATTAGGCCCGAAGGATGTTTATAAGTCTTGGAGTAGTTGTGTGGTCAATGGAGTCCGATTCCATTGCAAGGATCGTGACGAAAAAAGGATGACACAAAATTGTGGGATCACTACTAAGTCTTTTCATAATGGTACAGAAGTTGATTTCTACGGGTGCTTGTTCGAGATTTTGGAACTTGATTATTTATATGGTAATAAAGTCTACCTTTTTAAATGTACATGGTATAATACTGATACTGCTGGAAGAACAAAAAAAGTTGAAAAGGTTCATGGCTTTACTTGCATTCGAATAACCTCGGAGTGGTATAAGAATGACCCTTTCATTTTGGCGACCCAAGCAAAACAAGTGGTCTACCTTCCTGATTTGAAACATGGAAAAGATTGGCGGGTTGTTCAACATTTTCCACACCGACACATATGGGATATGCCTAAAATAACCGAAGTTGATGAAGTGGTTGAGGAAGAGGTGTTGCAGGAGGATCATGTGTCCAATATACCCCTTATGGTTGAGGATAACGAAATCAGTAGTCATGAATTGGTTCGAAATGACCTACCACCAATTATTATTGACAATGATGTTGCCAACAAACCTACAATGAAGATGACGATAATAGTTCGAATACTGATGAGTTTATTGATGATGATGAAGATGATTTCTCCGAATGAATAAGTAATTATGTAATATGTTATATTTCTTTAAGTTCTTATTATCCATAATCATGCATGATTTCTAACATATCATATATTTCTTTACTTCAACAGAGGATGTCGAGTGGGAGCACTGTTATTCCTTCAGAATCTTCACAAGGTATATAAATAGTATTACTTTTTTTTTGAAATAAACAATATCCTAACTATCTTATATTCTTTGTAGGTACTGCTCCTTCGAAGAATGGTCGCAAACGCAGTAGAAATTTGAAAGTCATTGCTGCTCGAGAAGTTGCAAAGCAAGCTAAGTTGCCTCTTAGGTTTGAGTTCGGCATTCGCCAGGCGCTTGGTGACAATGCAGTCCAATTCAACAATTGCTGTGGGATTGTTGCTCGACAAGAAGCATCTTTTCAGTATCGCGAGTGGAGGAACATTCCTGAGCATGAAAAACAAACACTACGTGAAAAGGCAGCAGTATGTCCTTTTACTTTAAAAGTCCTAATTTCTTATAATATCGTTTGAATGTGGATGAGATCTGTAATGTACTACAACTTTTAGAAAATGACATTTTATATATCTACTTTCAGAAAAAATCGATTTTAGTAGTATAAGAAAGAAAAAAATTGTTGATTTGCTTACATAGTTAACTTTTGATTCAATTCCAGAAGGGATACTATTGCATGTAAAAGATGGGACTTTCTATGATTTAAAAGTTGTTGTTTGTGATTAGAATGGACTTTCATCATTTAGCATATGCAGTTCATTTTGTTTGTTAACATGGGAAAAAACCATTTGTTGGTAACACATTCAATTAAACTTGAGTCTCAAGTTGAGTCAATGGATGATGTACTTAGGTGTCACTTTGAGAATCCCATGCTCCATAGAAAGTTGTATTTTCATATTTGATGGTATCATGTGAATCTTCAAACCATCAAACACTTTGTCAGATAATGCTTACATGAATTGAGTCAATGCCACTCAAATGTAAAAGAATTAATGGTTTTGATCAATTGATATATGATAACAAATTTATAAATATGCGGAAAATTTTAGCAGATCTAGTTGACTTTGGCTTTAATTTACATATTCAATTATTTGCTTCAAGCAAAATTTTTAATGCCAGTAGAGAAGTGCATATTCATTGATGAGCCTTTCTTAATTAACATGCTATGCAAACATTAGAAGGAAGCCCTTTCTTAAAAGTGCTTGATTAGTGCAGCACTATTTGAACCTTATCGTAGACAAGTGCATATTCTCAGGATACATGCTAGTACGATTCAACCAAAATGAAATGATCAAAGAATTGGAATGTTTTAATTGATCTAAAGGAATGTTGCAGGTTTTTTTCATCCAAATTAACAATGTGAAATGCACAACAGATCAGGTCATTTTTGAAATGTTATGACTTGATATGGAATTATTGGAATTGCATTTGAAAATATTGGATATGCAAGTTTATTGTTGAAGTGATTTAAATTATTAATGTGTTGATTTTTTGATAAATTAATTTAATTTTCTTCTAGGATGATTGGGATATTGATCTGACAGATAAAAGGATAAGAGATATTATTGACAAGCAATTAAACGAGGCTTGGAAGCAACAAAAGCACAGGTTTTATGCTTGGTACTTGCAAAAGGAGATGGACAAGCTCTCAGATGCAGATGCTTACGCAAAGCCTCATCCATATTGTAAACCTGAAGATTGGAAGTTCTTAGTCAAAAATTGAGGTCAAAAGAATGGCAGGTATGATTATTTGATTACATTGTTTTATTGAGTCATGAATTTCTTATGTGTTCATTTGCTAGATTTTCATGCTTCAAAGTTATTAGTTATCTCTTTTTTATTATAGGAAAGGCGAGAGAAGAATATTAAGAACCTCCGCAATAGAAAGACAAAGACTAAGAATGGATCAGTGACAACAGCAAACCATCATGTTCGTCGCAATAGGAATGTCGCTGTTGATAATATCAAAAGTTGGAAGGAGCTTCGTCATGACGAGAAGACGGACAAGTGGACATCCGACATATGTCGAGACCAATATGTAAGTATTTAATTCTAAATTATGATGTTTTGTCCATATTATTGTTATGGAAATGATATCTTTTTTTTCATTTCATATTTTTCTCTGATAGGCCCAGATGATGACATATAAGAATGACTCAAAGAACCAGCTCACTAACCTTCAAATTATGGAGAAGGTTTTGGGGCCTCGATCAGCATATGCTCCAGGATGGTCGCGTATTCAAACTAGTCGTCAATTAGGGGAGAGACAGTTTGTTGAATCTTCTACGATCCACAATGTCGATCGATCCTCTTATGATGAGCTTGTTCAGCAGCTTCAGCAAGCCAACGAAAAGATCGGCACCATGTCCTCAGTGCTAGAGAATGTTATGGCCCGCATGACTGCGATTGAGACTTCACAGGTTACATCGTCGAGCAACCCTCCACCTTCATCTTTCACTGACATCTTGGATGAGAGAGATTGAGTTGTATCTTCCACTGACATCTTGGATGAGAGAGATTGAGTTATCTATGCATTGTTCACTCTTTTATCTTTTTTTTTAAGCTGATATCAAATACTTTACTTTGGTTTAAAACATTTCGGTTGTATTTTGGATTTTGAACTTTGTTGATGTATTTATTAATGCTATTTAGTTTCATGAACTTTAATTTAGAGTCATTCATAACTAATTTGGCTTTCCACAATTAATTTAATATTAGGAACAAGTTATAATTGCAATAATTTTAAATGAATTTGCAACGAAAATAAATTTATTTAGCAACGATCTCTTTTCCGCAATGAAACTAAGTTCGTTGCAGAAACTCATATTCAGTAACAAATTGACTAAAAAAAATATTCGTTGCAGCAAACATTTAGCAACGAATTTTGTTTCAGCAACCAAAATAAATTTGTTGCAGAACTCGACTTCAGTAATGAATTATTGTATTTTTTTTGAAAGTAGTAGCAACGAATTTTCTAAATTCCGCAACTAAATGTTTTCGTTGCAAAAAGTAGACTTTCTGTAACGAATTGTATTCGTTGCTAAAAGTAGTGATTTGAGCTTCAGCAACCAACTTTCTGTAACGAATCGTAACGAATATAAATTCATTGCGAAAAGTTTTCCGCAACGATTTTAGCACTTTCAGCAATGAAAAAAATTCATTGTTGAAAGCCAAAAATCTTGTAGTTCTTTATGAACAATCCTCAAAAGGGCATGGAGATGGAAAAAAGCTACCAGCATCCATAGATCTTAGAAATTCGTTAGCTTCCCAACGAGTATTTCCACGTGAGATTGCAGGCAGATTTCTTAAGCATCTACGCTTATTCAACCAACTACATGAAGGAATCTGAAACCATATTATATACACGGCTTTCTACATGAACAAAGTTATGCATCCTGAGCCTAGTCTAGGTTTTGTGCTATTCATGCCAGAGGAAGCACTAACATGCAAGTCTTGTTTTTTCTGATCGAAACGATAGGCAGGGCTTAAGAATGGGAAACAAGTTTATATATGTTAACGAAAGTACTGTGAAAGTATGAACTCATGGAAAGATCCATGAAGTTTCCATTATAATAGTAATCTTCATGTAGCATCAATTTGAGGTCACCATCAACTTAGCCACCTTACAGAGTAGCAATCTCGCGGAAGATTCTCTTGGATGATAAGGGGGGAGCTTAGTGCTGCTTAAATAGAAGAGGTGCCTTAATTTCCTTATATTGAACGTTTCTTTGTAATTGAATTATTGACTCATTCTTCCGATAACGACTCAACGCTCTGACTTCCTTACTCGAGCGACGTGTTCGTTTCCGTTCCGCTAACATGTAGTCATGGGGCCTGGTTCTTTGAATAAGCTGCAAATCTCACACAGGGCTTCCTCAAGAATTGGAAGTTAGGAGGCCAATTAAAGAAACTTGGGGAGGAAGACAGACAGGTACTTGGTCAAATTGAGTGCCTTCGACTGAAGAAGATGAGGGAAAACCGGATCGATCCTTGGAAATCTCAAGTGGCTGCATCACGGTGGCTACTTATAAAGTTGAGCGAGAAGCTTTTTCCTAGGCAAACTTCTCGCACCCAAGCTATTTAGTTTTGGTCATTTAAATTTACGTTCTGAAAGAATCCAATTGCTGTTGCATTTGATGGCAGATTGGCATAAAAGAGCGGCTCATTAGGAGAATCGTATGCTTCTCTCTCTCTCCATGTAAAAAATAATACAAGAGGTACAATGCCCACTATCTTATTCTCCTCTCCTAGCAGACTGCATCTCTAAGGTGTTATGGTGTGATGGTAATTTATTTTGATAATTTTAGATTGTTATATAAATTATTATGTTTGACAATTAGACATGATTATTTCTTTCATTCTCAATTATATAAAATTATCATAAACTATGGTTACCTAATTCTCATCTAAAAGTAAGCACTTGATGATTTCTATATAAAAATTAATAATATTTAATTTAATGATAATCCAATTCTTATTTAAAAGATAGGTATTTGAGATTATATTAAAGTCCAATAATCTCAAATTATACTCTTAACTTTTATAAATATTTAATAATATTTAATCTAATTATATATTAAATTATATGCTTGATAATATTTAAATATTTAATATTATAAATATTAGATATATAATTGATAATAATATATTTATATTAAAATTAAACTTAATATAATATTTAATATTTTTTTTGATCTCAAAAACCTGGCCTTCCATATGTTAGCTAGGGAAAACTGCTTAGCTCATATCAATAGAGCACATCATGCCAATTACTCAATTTCCTACGCTCAAAGGAAAGCGTAAGGGGTTCTCAAAGTTTCTTTCAGGGAAAACTATTCAATACACAAGTCAATTGATATATGTAAGGAAAGAGTCTTGGAGTTCTTTAAGCAAGGGCTCCAAGCTCTTAAAACTTAAAAGAAGTACAAGAGTGCAAAATGTTCTACATGTGAGGAAATGGGCTACTTTTATAGGCATATGAAGTTATTGCATTAGAGTTGGACTCTCCTTAAGTTGATCTTTGAGATTTTAGTGGATCAAGTAGAAAATGTTCGTTTTTCCAAATAGGTTGATTGGATATATATAGGTCGATTTAGTACTCCATGAAGAATGGTGCTTTCTTTGGAATGGAAAGAGAACTGACCAACCAAGGTTGTTATAATAATATTGTGTCATCATGCTCATCCAATTGAAATGCCATGTTATATCTCCATTCATGTCATTGGTCGAAGTCTAATCATCCTATATAAGATGCCTCCTACTTTTAGGACTTAAGCTTACCCTCATACTAGGGTCACAAAAGTAGCTTTACGAGTTATTTTAGCTGATTTTTTTTGAGCTTGTTAGTCTTTACTAGGATGACTACAATACAACATTGTGCTCTTTATTCTGAACTTTTGGATGGCTCTTGATAGCTTTGGTAGTTGATCTTTTGGAAGGTTGGTGCAAAATTCATTTGGTAGCCCAAATACAAACCTCGATCTATCTCATATCTCAGCATTATCATATTTGGTCTATCAATATCTTCAGCATAGGGACATCCTTTGATTTAACTAAGTTGTCTCGTAGCAGAGCGGTGCTCTAATAATCAACAATCATAAGGTACTTATGATGCCTTTCTAATGAGGCAATATCAAAGCCATCTGCTAACCTTATATTGATTTTAAGGACTATAAAATAATTAAATATATTACTAATAACTTTATTATTCTTAATTTAAATATAAAATAATTATTAAATGAATGATAGATTATAAAATTATTTAAACAAATAAAATTATTTATAGGCGATGCTCAACCGGTCCACGTGCAATAAGATATTGTGGGCACATGACCCAAAATATTTTTTTAATATATATATATATATATATATATATATATATATATATATTTTATCATGCACAGTGATTAACAAAACACATAGATAGTAATTAATTATATATGTACGGCTGGGTAGGATCAAGATATATATATATATATATATATATATATATATATATATATATATATATATATATATATCACTACAAGAAAATATCAAAATAGTGATGAAAATTAGTGATAGAAATTTTCGTCACTAAATTGTGACGGTTTAGTAACAAAATAGTGACAAAAAATTAAAATCAGTGACGGATTAGTTTTTTTGTCACTAAACTGTCACTAAATTAGTGACGGACTATCACATCCGTCACTAATTTAGTGACGGATTGCCCTTCCGTCACTAATCCATAACAAATTAGTGACGGAAGAGCAATCCGTCACTAACTTGGTGATGGATTGCTTTTTCGTCACTAATCCGTCACAAATTAGTGATGGAAAACAATCGTCACTAATTAGTGACGAATTATTTTCCGTCACTAATCCATCACAATTAGTGATGGATGGAAAATCCATCACTAATTTAGTGACGGATTGCCCTTTTGTCACTAATCCATAACAAATTAGTGACGAAAGAGCAATCCGTCACTAAATTAGTGATGGATTAGTGACGGATATTTCTTCCGTCACTAATCCATCACTAATTTAGTGACGGATTACTTTTTCGTCACTAATCCGTCATAAATTAGTGATGAAAAATAATCGTCACTAATTAGTGACGAATTATTTTCCGTCACTAATCCATCAAAATTAGTGATGGATGAGAAATCCATCACTAAATTAGTGACGGATTGCCCTTTCGTCACTAATTCATCACTAATTAGTGACGGAAGAGCAATCCATCACTAAATTAGTGATGGATTGCCCCATCCGTCACTAATTTAGTGACGGATTGGCCTTCCGTCACTAATCCGTCACTAATTTAGTGACGGATTACCATATCCATCACTAATTTAGTGACATATTGCCCTTTCGTCACTAATCCGTCACAAAATTAGTGACGGAAGAGCAATCCATCACTATATTAGTAACGAATTAGTGACGGATTACCCTTTCGTCATCAAATTTATACTTTTAATATTTTTTATTTGAATGAGAAGAAAGAAAGTAAATAAAAAAAATCAATAATTTATAATAATAATAATATTTTTATTATAAATAATTGCATGTCTAATATTTTTTTAAAAGAATTAATATTAAAATAAAAAATAATAAAATATTTTAATTTTATTATTTTTATATATTATGTATTATATAATTAAAAAATGTTATAATTTAATTTAAATATTATAATAAGAAATATGAAATAATGGTAAAATATTATATTACTAGCAAAATAGGTTCATATCTTATTGGAAATTTTATTTATTTAAACATAATATATCAAATATGGTGATCTTATATCACCTTAAGATAAGAATTCTTATTTAGATTTAGCGTGGCTAATTCAAGCCGCAAGCCCGCAACATGTCCGAGTTCCAGGCTTGCAGCCCAGGCTCAGGTCGATTCTCTCTAACGCGGTGACGCATTGATGCCTTATTAGTTATTACGCCGCTCGCCCGCTCCCAAGCCTCCCTAAACCCTAGCGCCTCCCACCATTTTGTTCATTTCCGCCGCTCCGCTCGCCCGCTCCCAAGAGCCTGGTGGCCATCGGCTTTAAGGTACGCCGCTTTTCTTTCTTTCTCTGTTTTTTTCCCTCTTTGATGCCATTTAATGCCAATAATAATCGTTCAGAGAGTCTTAGAACGTTGAATCCGTTAATAGGAAATAGAGAAACTCGGTAGATTTTGAGGAAGCCAAAGTGGGTTCTCTTTCTTTAACTTCGTTCTCACTGATTCTTACTATTTTCAATACTAGCAGGATATTTTATTTATTCATTGATTTATTGTGAAGTTCTCGAGGAGTTTTTTCCCCCTAATATCTGTATAATCAGATTTTCATATGGTCTTAGAACTCTATTATCTGTCAATGAATTAGTATCGACATTGTTTTCATCTGAGCATCTGATTATTTTCTTAGCAATTTCATTAATATATCACCATTTTGTGATTTAATCAAATTTGTGAGGTACATTTTAGCTGCCATACCCATTTCTCCTCTCTTTATGCTTTGCTATTTTTGTCCTGCAATAGACTATCTGGATCTACAGTGAATTATGCAAACCAAGAAATGAACACATCTGCCACTTATATTTTAATTCTTTCAATTGCCAAGAAATGAACACATCGGTTGGTGAAAACATACAGCGCTGGTAAAATCATATTAGTGAAACTCAAAAGATAATGCCACGGAAAAGGGGCTCTATCGTTGGTGGCAAATTCTCTCAGCATTAGAACAAGCATAAAAGCTCACAACCAGCTAAGGGAATAAAATTTATGGTTGGGTTTAAGCCAGTTCTAATTTCAACTGGACCAAAAAATCTTCAACTTGAGCAAGTCATTTGTAATTGCATTGGAAAGAATGAACTCATTCATTACTAGTTTCAGTTCATCTTGTCTGCATGTAATTCATCCTTTTTTTTGTGGTGCAGTGCATGTAATTCATCTTGAAGAAATAGAAATAATTTTTAGTTTGAGGCCAAGTTTTCTGCAAGCAGTCATAACTGAAAGCTTATGAGTCTCTTGAAAGAACAATGTTTAGCTCTTCTGCATGGAGCCTTCTCACACATTTCACTTAACTTTATTATGAATTTGTGCTAGACATGTCCGTTGAAATCCTAGTCACCTCTGTTCTCATCTTGTGAATTTGAAGGCTTCATTTGTCAGTGGAGAATCTTATACCTCATTCTTGCTGATGATTATGTGTTTTCTTAATTTTTTAATAAAAATACCTTTGTCTTTCTCATGCACACCTTCTTTGTATGAAACTCATTTATGCGTATTGAGTAACTTCTACAATCAATTACTATTGGAGCTAGATTTTCAAGATACTTTCTACTACAACCATGACTGGCTCTATTTTGGTTTATCGAAAATTAAAATCATGGATATTACTTTTTATGATATTGTTGAGCTCACTTAATTATCCAAAACCATTGATTCATCAAAAGAGACTTCTAATGCCTGCTGATGTGTCGAAATGTGTCATTATAAACAATGGAA
This sequence comes from Calamus simplicifolius, assembly GCA_900491605.1. Lineage (NCBI taxonomy): Eukaryota > Viridiplantae > Streptophyta > Magnoliopsida > Arecales > Arecaceae > Calamus > Calamus simplicifolius. The sequence continues at coordinate 162,991 of UESW01004174.1, read as the reverse complement.
ATTAATGCTTTATGAATTCAATACCTTATATTTTTATTTGCAATAATTAGTAATGATGCTTCAATCTTATCTGACAATAGAATATGTACCTATTTTTTTTGTCTGTGCTGTGACATATTCATAAATTGTACTTTATTTGATGCCATCAATATTGCTAGATCATTTTATAAAGATCTTGTGAAAAGGAACTTGTAAACAATTTGCTAAGAGAGCAGGCCTAATAGCTACACTTTTTGAAAATTTTTATGATTAAGATGCCTGATATTGGCCTGTTGTTATCAGCACCTGCACTTAACATTATTCTATTAATCTTTCTGATTCTGCTTAGGATGCCTTTAAATAATACTACTAATGCAACCCTGCAGGCTGGAATGGCTGGAAACACCTAATACTACTAATGCCTTTAAGCTTCCTCTAACTCTGTGCCATGATGAGTTTCTTTAGAAAAAAGTATAATGTAATATTTAAAAATACATAGTATAGCTACTGAAGCAGATCGTTTTGGTTTTCATTATTTGATTGAAAAGAGTATCATAATATTCTAATGGTGATATCATGTAGAGCCTATGGTGAGCCCATACCTGTGAAAGAACTCGCAGAACGTGTTTCCAGTTATGTTCATCTTTGCACGCTTTATTGGTCGATGAGGTTGGACATTTATCTTGTGTTTTCACTTGTAACCTCATTTGGTGAAAATTAGTTATATGATGGATGCACTTATTTCAAGTTAAGGAGCTTGCAGAGAAGCAACATGAGCTTGCAGAGAAGCAAGCAGAGATGGATATAAAGATTGCTGAGTTGAATGCGCAAACAGAGCGTCTACATCAGATGGAGGGACAGATGAAGCGCTTCATGGAGCATATGGACTTTGCACAAGAGTTCCATGGATCAGGATCTTCTGCATCTTAACTTGATAAGGGTGCAAGAGCTTAAATAGGCGGAGTATGCGAGAACTCGTGTGGTTGTGTTTCTAGTCTCACATTGGTTGTGCTAAGAATTCCTTTTGGCCAATTTGGGTCAGCTCTTAGGTCATTACAAATTAAGTAGTGCTGGGTATAAAGATTTCTTTAAAAATGAAATAAATTAGAATTCCTTTGCACTGTTGTGCTAAGAATTCCTTTGCATTGTTAGCATTAAATTAGGAGCCTGCAGATTTCTTTCTTGGCTTTTTTCATCTAGTGGTAAAAGCTCAGAACTTTTCAATGATTTTTGAATAGGAATTTTAAGATTTATCTTGCTGAGAATTTGTTGTGGATTGTCCTTGTACTTTTGATGTTTCTCAATAGCAATGACTTGAGGGAATGACACTACTGCTGCTGTTTTTGTGCTTTGACATTGTTATTTCTAGTTGCTGTGGACATACTTTGCAATGTCATGTTCATGCTTGATCGCATAAAAGAATTTCCCTAGACATTATTGCTGACTAAACACAACTTCCATTCAATTTTGCAGGTTGAGATATACAGCAGGTGTTACAAGGACTCCTCGCCTTTGGTGATCCAGGGAGCAGGAGCAGGGAATGACACTACTGCTGCTGGAGTCCTTGCTGATATCATTGATCTTCAAGATCTTTTCCAGTGAGACCTATTTTTAATGAAGGCTATATGACAATGAGTTGGTGCACTAAATCTGACAAAGGCATTGAGAATTTGTCTTCCATTTTATGGGTTTGGAATCAAGAGTCTACTTGATATTTGGATTTTTGCCTTAATTCTATCCTGTAAGACGTTAGCTGAAAATTTGACAATATATGGTTTGAATGGTGTTTGTAATCCTATGATTGGAGTTTTTCATGTCATTCATTCCCCTAAGTATTTAGTGATCGTGGATAAAACTGTTTGGTCCCAAAATATTATATTGCCAATGATGGTCTGATCAGCTATAAGAAATGGCAAGCAGCAGCTATATGGGCATCACGGTGTAAGATGTTGAACTGGCTTCGCAGCGACAACAATGAGTCCAGAAAGTCTGGAATGAACCCAGCAGTGCTCGTTTTAATGGCCGTTTCAATGGCTCTGAATCCTATTGGGGTGGTGTAATATTGTGAAATGTTGCCCCTGCAATGTCAAGGCGCGCGTTTGTCATTCTTTTTATGCCGCATGGAAACTTGTGGAGCTGATGTGGTTGAAGAGATGATTCCAGATGATTTTGAAGATCATCTGGAGCTTGCGATGCTAAGGCGTCTGTTGAAAGGTAATCTATTTAATTTGTTAAATAAATTGCATACACTTTGCAAAGATCTGTGATATATAGTAATCCAAATAAATATCCTGGAGATGATTACAGAGACATTAATGCTCGATTCATTATTAGCAAACACTTACTACCTGCAGTTGTTATTGTTGTTAAAAGAACTTGATAAAATTGGCATATGTAATTGTGGTTTATCTGATAATTAAGTGTGGTGGTGGTGACTCAAGATGGTTACGTGTGAGACTGTAGACCATAATTAGCAATATTAACTCACCGTGTTAGAACCTTGTCTCTTTTTTCTTTGTGCTTGCATGCAGTACATCTCTCAGCTGTTATTAATGTTATCTGCTTTGAATCGTAAGCTGGCTGAAATTATTAATAGGAAACATAACAGGAGCACCAACGAAATGCATATTAGCTTTGTTGCAGGATAAACTTGTTTATTTGTTAGAGCCTTATAGAGGTTAGAAAAGTAGATTGGTAAGGAAATTGTTTTCTTATGGAAGTTATTGTTGAAAAAAAGAGTCATAACTAAGTTCTTCCATCAACTAACTTGATCTTGACATATCAACCCTTCTTTACGCAAGCTTTGGATTCATACAAGGTCAAGACTAATGTTTTCTTGAATGACAATGCTTGCTTTGCCATCACACTGGTAACCTTTATTTTCGAGCACATCGATCATATAACTTTATTGGAGGTGAAACTTGGTTTTGGTATATGGTATCAGGGGACAAATGGAACTGGCTGGCAGTAAATTTTCAAACACTTTCTCTATTTCACTTAATAGCTTTTGTAGTCCATTATCAGAAAGAAAATTTTCTTCCATTGGTGACATAACGATATTTTTTTTCAGATATTGGATCTTATGATAATCTTGATTATAACTGTTAAATTATTAGATTGTTTTATTGTACTTTCAGAGTCCTTTTCAATCTGATAAGCATGCAATTACTTACCTCTGCACACTTTTCTATGATTTATAGACTTTTAATGACATTTTTTTGTTCTGCTATGTCCATTTCAGCTAAGACAAAAGATAGCTTCGGCAACATCAGCCATTAAATCTGTTTTTGGGCAAGAAGGACCACAACAGGATGCTGTAAGGTCAAGTTTGTTGGGACATAAATTGTTCCTTATAAATCTGCTAAATGTTTTATTTTTCTCACTTGTGTAGTCTGACAAACTGGAGCAACTGAGAGAGAGAATGGTCAAAGTGAGAGAGCTTTTCCGGGATACTGAATCAACTGAATTCATCATTGTCACAATTCCTACGGTAAATATTAGGTTCTAACAATTTTGTCCTCATATATTTTTCCATCCTCTCCCCCTCTTCCCTCTATTTTTCTGTCTGATTCGATCTACTTACTCGATTGTACTTGGAAATTCCTTTGGATTACACCTGTATATCGTAGTCAAATGTAATTATCCCAGATAATTCCATATCTTCTTTTTTCGAAAAATGTTGATAGACTATGGAGCCATGAAGCTCACGTTCTATACCTTTGTGCTATCAATGCTCATTGCAGTCAAGGCATGCATGTTCTGACACAGCCAAATGAGTTCCCATTTGTAAGGAACTAATTCAAGAAGGGATAATGCTAGTAAAAGTCCGAAAGGAAAATAAAATTCGAGAGTGTTGTTTTCTGAAATTATAAATGAAATCTGGTTGCTGGTAGAGTCATGCTGAGAAAGTGTCTAACTAGTGCAATAAATTAATCTATTCAATTATGGAGAAGATTAAGCATTATATTCTTTTCTTGATGTAGAATGTTTGAGGTAAAAAATAGTTAGGTTAAATTTATCTATCAAAGAGCATGGGGCTTTGAATTCTAACATGGAAGAAATTTCAACTGGAGACACCTTGTTGTTAACTTAGAAATATTGAAGTGTCATGAGGGATTGATGATAACTTCAAATTGCATTTAAGATGATAACCGGAGACACCTTTTTGTTGACTTAGAAAAATAGAAGTGCCGTGAAGGACTGATGATAACTTTAAATTACATTTAAGAGGTTATAATTGAAAATGGTTTAGAGATCACTTGGAGAAGAAAGCTTATTGATGAGCAAAAGAAATTAATTCAATATTTATGCAGTGAAGCTTCATTTTGACCATGTCAGTTGGTTGGCTCTTTTACTTTTTCAATCCATTTTCATTTACTGAAACGTTTCGCTAAGCTTTAAATCTTTTCTGGGCCTCTAGAATATTGGGCAGGTGAAATGATTTTCCTAGTTTGAAATGGATGGCAAGATCCTCATGGAGGGGAATGGACAGGCTTGTGATGTTCAGAAAATAGGTCTTCCTGTTGTAATTAGTGATATTGAATGAAGTTATGAATCAACTCATTCATACTCTTATATTTTCTAAGTGATGGATTTTTGTTATTCAAGCTGGAAGCATTAAACTTTTGACCCCATGTACTTGGAAAAAGGCTTAGTTGAGTTGAGTTGAATTGAGAAGCTGGAAAAGACTGTATATTTTGTGATAAAAACCTCAGGTACCAGCTTTGCCTTTATATCGTGCCTCATTATTTTATTCTTTCACTGGCAACTACTGGCAAGGTTGCCCTGACATGAGTATAACCAAGAGCTTTTTGTACTTACGCAACCTGAAAGAGCCTAGCAAACAAGGAAGACTGCATCGTTGTAATTTGATCCTTGAATTGGTAGTTTATGTTTGAGGATCTTTTTGTGTGGTTGCACGTTACTTTTTCTGTATGCTTTTGCAAAAATCACATTGCTAATGATAGTAACTGATGTCTGGTACATTATGATGGATATGCTTAATGTCTGATGCATGCTTGTAAATGTGAAAACCTTTTAAACTGATTTCAATGTTTAAATTTTCTGAGGTCATGGCAATTAGTGAGTCGTCAAGACTGTGTTCTTCCTTGAAGAAAGAAAATGTGCCTATCAAGAGGCTTGTTGTCAACCAGATTCTTCCACCATCTGCATCAGACTGCAAATTTTGTGCAATGAAAAGGAAGGTAAAGCTGCTAATTTTCACAAGTATGAAATGCTTGCTTTCCTTCATTACCTAGCTCTGAGTCATTCTGGATTCGTTTCTATTCCTTCACTTTTATGTGACAAACAAGTAAGAAAACTCTGCTTGCATGGTGCTGATAAAGCAAATTACCAACTTTCCAACCTTTCCTTATGACTTGTTAGCTACTGCTCTTCTTTTCTAAGACTTATAGTGTTTTCTTGAGGACATTGTAAAATATATTCCTCAGTTTAAATTGTTATTTTGCTCTTTATTTCAGGATCAAATGCGTGCACTTGAGATGATCCAAAATGATCCAGAACTCATGGGCCTGAAGCAAATCCAAGCACCACTAGTTGATGTAGAGATCAGGGGTGTTCCTGCCTTAAGATTTATGGGTGAGACAGTCTGGCAGTAGCATCTAGGTACCGGAAAATGAATAGGTTGGAGAGCATAATTTTGCTGGTGGTCTTGTTTTGTTCATCCTTCGTTCACCATCATGACCTCTACAAACGGCCCATTACATTGGAACATAAAACGTTAGGGCCGTACCCTGAAGCAAATTTATGTTGCATGTTCACACCTCAATCAGTTGAGGGGCTTCAAAATGTAACCTGTGAAACAGAGGAAAGCGGTATTTGTTTGAACCTTATATCCTATATGAAATGTTATTTATTTACAATATACTCTAATGGTGATGATTATCTGTTAGTTCTAAGTTGTGAAGATATTTGCATAAAAAATATATTTCCTGTCCTGCTGAATGTCGAGATCATTATATTCATAATAATCATTATATTCTCTTTCTAATTTAATTCTGATCAGGTAGTCTAGATGTGTTTTTGTGTTGATTATTTTTTAAGGATCTATGTCATTTGTGGAGCGTTTTTGCCTAGAGTTAATATCTGTAACTGATTTCTGTTTTGAAAAAGCCCTAATTGCTAATGCTGCTCTTATATAACATGGATGGACTGTTATAGTGGATTTAAGTAATAAAAATTACTCAATATTGAATGTCTAGCAGTTCACCTTTACTGATTGGTTTGAGCTAAAATTCAATATTGTAACATTATTATATTTCATTCTCATGACCTTGAAACTGTTTAATTGATCTTGTATGGGAATCACCTTATTATATAGATATATATAACTTAATGGTTTCCTTCTTTTACTGACTCTGATGAGAAAAATGATCGCATTACTGCAGGAAGGGGACAGTGTCACTGGGAAAAACTTTTTATTTACTTCAGGCTACATCAGAGGGGGAGCCAGTAAATGATGCTCAAAGGACTGTTTCAGATGTACATTTCTCAAGTGTAGAGTCCTCAAGGCAGCCGAAGACATCTTAATAATTTGATGTCTAATGTACAAAACATTAGTATTGTTGATGTATACAGATATATTTATCTTATTTTATGAAATACATTTTTTATTCTTAAATTTAAATTTTAATCTATAAATTTCATTAGAATGCATTAAATATATTATAATTTAAAAATAATTTAAATTTATAAGAATAAAAATTTGATGAATTTTTATTAGGTTAATGATGGATTAGTGATGGATTTCTAATAGAAATAATAGTGACGGATTAGTGACGAAAATATTAGTGATTGATTAGTGATGGAACAATAACGAATGACTGATGGATTCTTTCGTCACTAATTCGTCACTATTAGTGATGGATTAGTGACCAAAGTTTTAGTGACTAAATTTTCGTCAATAATCCATCACTAAATTGTGATGGAATAGTGATGTAAATATTTGTGACAGAATAGTGACGGAGTAATGCGTGATGGATAGTCCATCACTAATCCGTCATAATTTAGTGACGGAAAATATGTTCCGTCATAAATTTTTGACGAAATATTTCGTCGTAAATCCGTCACAATTTAGTGACGAAAAATGTTTCGTCACAAATTTTTGACGGAATATTCCGTCACAAATCCGTCGCTATTATTTTGTGATGGACCTCTTTCCGTCACTAAATTTAGTGACGGCAAAAATGGTGACGATAAGATTTTCGTCACTAATCCGTCACTAAATCCAGTTTGTGACGGAATAGTGATGAAAATTTTTGTCACTATTATACTATTTTCTTGTAGTGTATATATATATTATTTTATTATTATTATTATTATTATTATTATTATTATTTTATCCTACGTTCGGCTATCGATCGGTGCATAGTGCGCACTCCTGCATCGTGCCCGAGGAAGACTTTTCTCTCTCCCCATGTGGACCGCCCAAAGTCGATGGCATATTTCCCGGGCATCCAGGTCCAACACCATTGCTACTCCCAGCGCGGTGCAGGACTTTTCCCTCTCCCCATGTGGACCGCTTAAAATCGACGGCATATTTCCCGGGCATCCAGGTCCCACACCATTGCTACTCCCATTGACCTAATGATCTAATGCCGTATATATCTCAACCCCTTCAGCTTATTGTCCCCCGCATTCCGATTAATTCCACCTCTAGCGTGGCTACCCCAAGCCTTAACCCGCCCATGAGTTCGCCTCCTCCTCCATCATCTTCTCCTCCGCCGGCCCTTACGTTAGCACACGATCAGAAGGATCAACGGGGGCCACTCTGTCCGTCATTAGCTAGTGGCTCAAGGAGAAAGAAGAAGACCAAGCTAAAAGAATGGATCGAGAAGATGCAAGGCTGGCTCCTGGGCGTCGCCACCCTCGTCGCCTCTGCAACGTACAGCGCTGGGGCAACGGCCTCTCGTGGCTTCTGGCAGAATGACGAAGGACGCCATTCTGAGATTCCGCTATTTTTCAGAAGGCCATCTCGATACGAAGTTTTCTTCACGTCCAACGCCGGCGCTTTCATGATGTCGATGGTCGTCATTGTGCTGTGCGCGAATCGGAGCTTACTCAACTCCCTCTTGGGGGTAGCATTGCTGCTTGGTTCTCTGCTTGGAGGTCTGTTTTGTTTATCGGTGGCTTTCTTGGCAGGCAGCGCTAAAAATTTTCGCGACGTTCTCTCTTTCGTGGTTTCGTTAGTCTTCGTCTGCTTGTGGCTTTCTTTTTGGTACTTGGTGTTTAAGAAGAAATTGGACGGCATCAACCTTGACCAGGTAAAATTTCGCTTGATATGTTGCTGATATAAGCTTGTACTTGTTTCTTAATTATCATGCCGTGACTATCCCGAGAATAGCTGTGCCAAAAAATGAATGTAAATTTCAAAAATATCATTTGCCTGTAACGCCATGAAGATAATATTTGGGCTCTTGAATCATGTATAATTATCTAAGTTCCATCCGAATAAATACATGTCCATTCGATGGGGTTGCCGCCGGTGGTTGCCGGAAGCGGCAACCAAACCAAGTTGGAGATGTTCTGTTCCTGGAAAGAAACCAGCACCTTACCGTGATCCTTGAATCCGGCAAAACCATCACTTAGATTGGGATTTTGGGGTGGCCGGAATACTATGGGGTCACCGTCGGCGTCATCGCTGGCCGGTGCCCAGCCGAAGTTCCATAGGAACTTTCTCCGCCACATGGCCGCTGACCGTGCGTCTGTTTGGAGGTTCCTAGACTCCATCGTTGCTGTGCAAGATGATTGGCGCACTACAGCAAATACCCGGTACGCCAACCCTTTCTCTGTCTCCCGCAACGAAACCCTATGTTACTAGGCTGGTGTTACCAGGCTGGCGCCTACCAGCTGGGCAGGCGCCAGGCCATCCCGCTTAGGGTGGGTGCACCCAGCGCCCAGTCTGGCGCACGGCCAGCCTGGCATGCGACCAGCTTGTTGCGCTCGGCCAGCAGGACGCCCAACCCAAATTTCAGGAGGAGTCACCACATTTTGAGAAGATTTTTAAGAAGATTAAGGCGGTAGGATGCCAGCAATTCTTGGTCGTTAGGAGTCCTATTTGAAGGGAGATTTTTAGGATGCTAGTTGGCAATTTTATCATCAAGAGTCTACAGTGTTTTGGACTCTTTGGGGGCGGTGGAAAGGAGGTCAATTGGGGAGCTATTTAAGGGGAGGTGACCCAAGGCCTAAGGCATCGAATTGCAAGGGAGCAAAAGGGTCAGTTGGGTAGTTCTTTGCGAAAGGGAGGACCCAAGGCTAAGGCTTCGAGTTGCAAGCGATCAAGCCATCCGAGAGGGGCTCGAGTTGCAAGCGATCAAGCCATCCGAGAGGGGCTCGGTTGTGATCATCCAGCGATCAGCAAGGTGTGCGAGGGTCTAAGTCAGGCGGACTTAGGCGTTGTCGGGACGTGGCTGAGACACACGATGGTGCACACGAGGGTGTGAGGCATCCAGGTCTGTTCTTGTCAAGTGAGGTTAGGGCGGGCACTTTGTGTGATCTTTGTTAGGGATAGAGAGGAGTGTCTTTATAGCCTTTTGGGCAACCTCGTTATTTCCAAATTACTTATCAAAGAGTTCTTTGGTTGAGAAGGCTGTGCTTCTCGTATATTGTCATGTTTGGGTAGGGACTTGCTTTGGGAATTTTATTTTATTGTTCTGGGGTCTAGGGTGGTTAGGGGAAGGGATCATCTAACGCCATCACTGGTAGACGCAAGAACTTAATGGCTATAGGGAGCGCTAGCGCATGCCGATTGAAAGCCCATGACAATTGGTATTAGAGCTAGGTTGAAGCAAGTTCCCAGCACAGATGGCGAGAGCGGTTGGAGACCGTGTGACCTATTTGGAGGGGATTATGGGAGATCCAGGAGAATGATCAACCATGGATTTGGTAGTTGTATGCGCAAAGTTGAGCATGCACTTGACTGAGTTGCAGACTTCACGTAATCTGCTGTTGGAGGTGCATGAAGGGCTGATTCGTAACCTCGAGCATCGAAATCTGCAACAACAGCGATCAGATATGGCCATGAAGGAGAGATTGGAGCTTCGGATCCATGGTTTGGAGAAGGAGTTGATCCGACAAAAGTAGGAGGCGTGGAGTCCAGTCAATATGGTCGGCGCGCTCCGGCAAAGAAAGCGAAGGTTCGGGAGCCTAAGGCCTTCGGCAGAGTCAGGAGTGCAGCGGAGGTGGAGAACTTCATATGGGATATGGAAGTTTACTTTCGTACGACGAAGATCCTAGCACCCAATCAGGTGGATCGGGCCTCGACAAATTTGGAGGGTAATGGCAAGCTCTGGTGGAGTACCAGGATGGTCGAGGATGACCGTGTAGGGCATCCTAGAATCGAGACATGGTGATCTTCAAGAGGGAACTAAAGGGTCAGTTCCAGCCGAGCAACGTAGGGTAGCTTGCTCGAGAGAATCTGAGGAAGCTGAGGCAGACAGGGAGTATCCAGGAGTACATGGCGTAGTTCAGCAATCTACTTTTGGAGGTGTCCAATATGTCTGAGAAAGATAAGCTCTTTAACTTCCTCGCGGGCCTTCAGGGATGGGCATAGGCCGAGCTTCGTAGGAGGGAGGTGAGGGATATTCTCTTAGCCTTCGTAGCAGCAGAGGCGCTGGTGGACTTTCGCAGCAGTATAACTTTGGATAGCGGTGGCTAGGGCAAGGGCAAGCGCAAGAGTGTGTCGCCACCGCGAGGTCCAACAGGCAAGAAAAAGGGTGTGCCACCACATGCAGCAGCAAAATCAAAAGGACAAGCGACTTTTGCTGGATGCTTCATATGCGGAGGACCGCATCTAGTACGGGAGTGTCCAAGAAAGGTGACGGTAGAGCCATCAATACCCAGGAAGACAGGGCATCCAAAAATTCGGGGAAGGAGCCAGTAGCGAGGATGGCCCTGCTACAGTCCATCAACACTTTGGTCGAGATGGAGCGACGCCAGAGTTTGATGTACGTGAGGGCTCGGGTTAACGGGAGGATGGTTCAGGCCTTGGTTGATTCCGGCGCAATGCACAATTTCGTAAGCTAGAAAGCAGCACAGAGATTGGGTTTAGGAGCGCTTTCCAAGCCTTGTCGGGTAAAGCCTGTCAACTCCGAGGAGATGGAGTCTTTGGGCCAGGGAGAGGCTATATTGGAGGTGAATTCTTGGACTGGGCGCTACAGCATGACGGTCTTGCCGATCGACGACTACGACCTGATACTCGAGACGGACTTCTTCATCAAGAGCAAGGCTGTGGTCATGCCTCATCGGAGGGAATCTTGATCCGGAGAGGTAGGCATTCTTACTTTGTTCCAGTGAAGGGATGGCATAGGACAGTGAAGGGACGGGGTAAGGGAGTGCCCCACCACCAGACTTGAGGTTGCGCGGCAACTTCACACTAGGCAACGCGTGGGAGAGCCTAGGCACAGAGGCCTGCGGCAGGTGGCGGTAGGCGGGATGGCTTGCAAGTGGGCTATCCAACTGAGGAGGCATCAGGGGGTGCACGTGGCGGGTGGCCACGTTGGGACTTGGGAGATCTTGGCCAGGAGGGCCAAGGTGTGCGATGACGAGATGCATCAGGAGGACGCATGGCACAGCGACATGAGCCTCGGCACGACTTGACGAGGCATCGAGATTTCAGTGGGGAAAGATTGTTACCAAGCTGGAGTTACCATGCTAGCGCCTACTAGCTTGGCAGGCGCCAGGCCATCCCGCTTAGGATGGGGGCACCCAGTGCCCAGGCTGGCACACGACCAGCCTGGCGTGCGACCAGCTTGGTGCGCTCGGCCAGCAGGGCGCCCAACCAAAATTTTAGGAAGGAGCTGCCACATTTTGAGGAGAGATTGAGGCGGTAGGATGCCAGCAATCTTGGCCATTGGATCAGCAATCCAAAGGCCAAGATGGAGTCCATTAGGAGTCCTATTTGGATGGAGATTCTTAGGGGTGCTAGTTGGCAATTTTATCACCAAGAGTCCACCGTGTTTTTGGACTCTTTGGGGGCGGTGGAAAGGAGGTCAGTTGGGAAGCTATTTAAGGGGAGGCGACCCAAGGCCTAAGGCATCGAATTGCAAGGGAGCAAAAGGGTCGGTTGGGGAGTTCTTTGCAAAGGGCGAACCCAAGGCTAAGGCTTCGAGTTGCAAGCGATCAAGCCATCCAAAAGGAGCTCGGTTGTGATCATCCAGCGATCAGCGAGGTGCGCAAGGGTCTAAGTTAGGCGGACTTAGGCATTGACGGGACGTGGCTGAGACACGGCGGTGTGCGCGAGGGTGCGAGCATCCAGGTCAGTTCTTGTCAAGTGAGGTTGGGGCGGGCACTTTGTGTGATCTTTGTTAGGAACAGAGAGGAGTGTCTTTATAGCCTTTTGGGCAACCTCGTTGTTATTTCCAAATTACTTATCAAAGAGTTCTTTGGTTGGGAAGACTGTGCTTCCCGTATATCATCGTGTTTGGGTAGAGACTTGTCTTGGGAATTTTATTTTATTGTTCTGGGTTTAGGCTGGTTAGGGGAAGGGATCTCTAACGCCATCATCGGTAGATGCAAGGACTTAGTGGCCATAGGGAGCGCTTGCACGTGCGATTGAAAGCCCGATGACACCTATCTGCCTTCGTGCCCTTTTCGTTTCTCCTCATCCGAGTCTTTCTCTATCTCTCCGCAACGAAACCCTAGTCGCTTCCAAGCCCTTCTCTATCTCTTCGCAATGAAACCCTAGCCGCCCTTCTCTTCGAGCCTCTGATTTCTCTGTTCAGCGACCATAGGACTATTAAGAAAGTCAATCGTTCATGATCAACCCGGCGCCTCTAATCTCTTAGCTTCGGTTGGTTTTCTTCTCTTCCTTTTTGTTTCTTTTCTATCCCTATTTTTTTCTATTTCTGAAGTGCTTCTCTTGCTGTATGTATGTATGTTCGTTTGTTTGTATGAAACTACTACTCGATGTAGAGAATCAAAACCAAATGAGCCATGGGCTCAACTGTTCTCTTCCCTGTGGCTTGGTTGAAAGCATGGTGTGTGACAGCAGCCAGAAGCCAATCACTCTTGACTGTCTTTGTATAAATTAATTGGAAATTTTGTCCACTTCCACTGAAGGAATCAATGCAAGGCTAACACCTTGTTATTGCCACCAATTGTGTCCCCAGCTACTCCAGTTGAGCAATGAAAGCTGTAGGAAATTTATGGCTCACCCTGGGAACCTTGGATCTTGATTTGGCGAGGCATATCGGGTGGCCCATCGTGTTACATAAACTAAGGTCAGGAACCAAGATTAGATTCCTTATGGGTTTTTGTCCCTTTGAAATTTTTGAGTGGGTTCCATTAGACAAGGTGATCGTATGTCGACTTTATAATTGCATGTGTTAACAATTGTGAGACAAAGCTGATCGATAGGGCCCATAGGGTGGATATTGTGAAAAGTCTACAATTAAAGCTTCCTATAAAATCTCCTTAAAATGAGATTCTAAGTGAACTCTCAAAGCCTGATCAGTAAAATGTCCAAAAAAAATTACTGCATATGTGCCTCTCTGATTCCTCACTATAAGAAAAACAACTTTTGCCTACGATTTTTGCATCTACAAATTTAAAATTATAGGAAAAAAATATATTTTTCTACGATTTTTTAAAAACGTAGGCAAAGATTTCATAGTAAAAAATTTATAATATAAAAAATAATTTATTTATTTATTTTTAAAATACTTTTCCTACGATAAAACCCAAAATCGGGAAAAACAAAAACCTTTGCCTACGATTTTAGTGAAAATTGTAGGGATTAGATCAACAAATTTTTAGAGGCAAAATAATCCATCAATATTTTTTGAAAATATTTCCCTACAATTTTTATGAAAATCATAGGAAAAGGCTCTGGACCTTTTCCTACGATTTTTAAAATCGGAAAGACTTTTTCTTGATCAATAAATTTTTGAAAGAAAAATCATCAGCCAATATTTTTCTAAAAAAGTCTTTCCCTACGATTTTCACAAAATTGTAGGGAAAGCTCTAGACTTTTCCCTACGTTTTTCATGAAAATCATAGGGAAAACACTTTCCCTATGATTTTTCACGAAAATCGTAGGGAAAGGCTGTAGACCTTTTCCTGAAAATAATTGTCATTCTAAACCTTTCTCTATGATTTTCACGACAATCTAGGTAAAGGTTGTAGACCATTCCCTACGATTTTTGTGATCGCTACGATTTTCATGAATATCATAGGGAAAGGTTTAGAATGAAAAAATATATTACAGTAAAGGCTGTAGATCTTTCCATGTAATAATTTTTTTATTTTAAACTTTTTCCTAAGATTTTTATGAAAATCGTAAGGAAAGGCTGTAGATATTTACCTACGATAAACTAAAAATTGTAGGCAAAGATTTCATTTGCCTATGACATTCATAAAAATCATAGGCAAAGGTTCGAAGGAAAAGCTTCCTAAACCTTACCCCCCTAGGAAAAGTCTTTGCGCACCGGACTCCGGTGCACAAAGCGCACACAGGGCGCATGCATTGGCTGCACGCCCATGCGAGCACGTATCCAGGGGTGCTGCGGCCCAATGGGCAATGGCACGCGCGCTCGTATATGCACATGGCCAATGGTCGCGCTCGGTGCGCTTTGTACATCGGAGTCCGCTGCACAAAGACTGTTCCTACCCCCTGATGGTCCTTTTTGATCATTTCTCTCTTCCTCCTTCCTCCACTCTTTCTTCCGCCGTCATCGCCGAAATCCCTAACCCCAATCCACCTTTGAATATAATCCTAAACCCAACTTCAATCCGAACCCCACTATCATGACACCACCGCCTCAATCGATTCTGGCCTTCACCCCTTTGTTTCGGCCTTTGAGCGTCCCTCCCATCCCCCAGTACTCCATCCCAAATCCCAGCTTCCAAGGCCTAATGGCACAAAACCTCGGCATCCAGCCTTATGGGGTCTCGGATCCGATTTTGATCATGCTGCTATTAAATTTGATCTGAATGGATCCAGTTGGACCATATTCTATATGCAATTATTTTTTCCTTACAGTGATGTTGCCGCAATTATCTGAGTGACTGACAAAATGAAAATGGCTAAGCATACTTATTATTACCGTCATCCAGTAAAGCATCCTTGCCATCCATGTGATTGAATGCTTATTATTACAGATATATTTTTATTTTTAAAAATATAATTTTTATTTTTATTTTTAAAATATGTAATAAAAAAATATCGTTGATCATCATCATTATTTTTATTTTTTACAATTTTGATAACAAAAATACATTTGATAGCATTGTTGTTTTTTTTATTTCTTTTATACAATAAGAAATGCTTTTAAGAAGGTTTGGAAGCAAAAGCATCGGGCAAAAATATTTTAATTGGAAGCCTTTTCCCTATGATTCTAAAAAATCATAGGGAAAGGTATCCTTTCCTTACGATTTTTGCAAAATCGTAGGAAAAGGTATCCTTTCCCTGTAAAGTAGCCCTTCCTTACAATTTTCAAACAATCTAGGGAAAGGTAGCCTTTCCCTATGATTTTGATGAAAATCGTAGGGAAAGGTTTGGAATCAAAATATTTGCCAGGTAATTTTGGCAAAAATATTTGTTGAAAAAGAAAAAGTCTTTCCTTACGATTTCTAAAAATCGTAGGGAAAGGCTATTTTTTAAATTTTTTAAATTTTTTTTGGAGGCAAAAGTGTTCGCCAAATTTTTTTTCATATTAGCCTTTCCCTTAGATTTTTTAGAAATCATAGGAAAAGATCGTTGAAAAATATTTTTTTTAAGGCAAAGCCGTTCCTTACGAATTTAGTAAAAATCGTAGGGAAAGGTCGGAAAGGGGACTTTTTTTCCTGATATAGGCAAAGCCCTTTGCCTACGAGTTTAATTAACTCGTAGGCAAGCCCTCTTTCCCTAGGGAAAGGCAAACGAACTAAACACACTTCTATCATTCTGGCTAAACACTTCTCTCCTCTATCTCCTTCGCTTCAGCCCTAGCTCCAACGAATATGCCTCTCCCCTATCTCGAAGCCTCTGCCCTAACTCCGCCTCTATCCTAACGAGTTCCAACCTAACTGCTGAGGAAAGCCTCACATCATCACCGGTGCCTAGTTTCGCCTCTGCCCTAACTCCCGAGGAAAGCCTCGCATCGTCGCCGATCGCCGGGTACCGAGTTTGCCTTTGCCCTAACTCCCAAGTTCCACCCTAACTCTAGAGGAAAGCCTCGCATCGTCGCTGGGTGCCAAGTTCCTTCTTTGCCCTAACTCCCGAGTTCCACCCTAACTCTGGAGGAAAGCCTCGCATCGTCGCTGGATTTAGAGTTCCTTCTTTGCTCTAACTCCCGAGTTTCCACCCTAACTCCCAAGGAAAGCCTCCCATCATCACCGGGTATAAATTCCTTTTTCTCTCTAGTTAATTTTAGTATCCAAACCATTAATTTATGATGCGGTTTCTTGTTTTTGTCATCAAGATCTATCTGGGTTTGATTGCAGTGTCTAGAGTCATGAAGTTGGTATTTGTAAGTGATTTGGAAGTGTTTTTGGATCTGATTGCGCAGGCTCTGAGGTATTATGATTCCCTGTTGATGTTTTATTTTTTTTTTTTATATCAATGAGGAGTTTTCTTTCGGTCTAACATCAGAGAAGAGTTAGATTTGGTTTTTTTCTCTTGCAATTTCCTACGTTTCTTTTGAATTTCTTCTTTTCATGTACTAGCTAGTGAACCAACAACAATGGAATTTTCTTTGATTTTTTATGTTTCTTATGGGATTCTATCTGAGTTTGATTGCATCAGAGAATGTCTATCATGTATTCTAATCTGAGTCTTCTATTTAGCAGCCAAGGAGAGGAGATTTCTTTAATTTGTGTTTGGATCTAACACATATGCTTCTCCTATTCCTATCTTTCTCTTTTTGCTAGGAATAAAATTTTATAAAATGTGTGATTCTTTCTGTTTCTTCAAGGGTTTTGTTTTATAACAGAAATGAAACATCAGAGTTTGTATTTTAATATAACATCCTCAAACCCTTCCGTAGGTTTGTTTGTCTTAGGTCTGATTCTCCTGTGTTAAAGAACCAATGGCCGAATTTAGATTTTCTTGCATAATTTATAGTTTGAATCCCTTGACTTTGCTCAAGTTTCATACACACGTCATTGTCTTTGAATAAATTTTAATCAACTTGTTTAAGTTAGTCAAGTAACACACTATCTTAAATCACAAATATACCTTTTGTTTTGGTATAACTCTAGAAGGGGCGAAAAAGACTTTAAATGCAGCACCCAAGAACTATATTTTTAGTAGCACCATACTTTCCAATACAAATTGATTGGAGTGAAGGTGAAACTTATTTAGGACACATCTTACATGTGTATAAATTGCAGGATCTATCAAGATGACAATTGATAAGAGCTAGACTTCCATAAAAAATTGTTTGTCAAAGGAATATCTTGATGGTGTTAAGATTTTGTTTCAAGGGTAGAGGCTTATGTCAACGAAGACGATAAAGTGAGATGCCCATGTCGAAAGTGTCTTAATTTTTATTGACATAATTTGAGGGTCGTTCATAATCACTTCAATGATAAAGGTTTCCAACTATCATATCGAACATGGTATTATCATGGAGAGTCTTTTGAGTCTCAACAATCAGAACATGTGGAAGTCACTGAGGAAGATGTTGGTGATGAAATGTTAAATGTATTAGCAGATATTATTGGCCCGAGTACATTTGAAACCCCTTGTGAGACAGTTGATGATGTTTTGAAAGTTTTAAGAACTTATGGTGTTGATCGATATGATGAGTTGTTTCAAGAGATAGAAACTGAATTGCACCCTGGGTGTACAAATTTCTCTTCCTTGACTTTCCTAATGAAGCTTCTTCACTTGAAAGTTTTAAATAATTGGAGTAACAAGTCTTTTGATATGCTTTTAAAGCTTTTGAAGGAGGCATTTCCAAATGGGACAAAGTTGGCAAGTTCATATCACGAAGCAAAAAATTTATTACGCAATCTTGGCCTAGGTTATGAGGCCATCGATGTATGCAAGTTTGATTGTGCCATATTTTGGAAAGAAACTGTGAATATGCAAAATTATCCTGTGTGTGGAGAATCTCGTTGGGTCGATAGAAACACAAAAGAAAAAAAGTGGCACATAAAGTCTTGCGTTATTTTCTGTTGACTCCTCGATTAAAACGACTTTATAGTTCACGACATATAGCAAAAGATATGAGATGGCATGAAAGTGAACGTTTTAAGAATGAAGGTGTACTTAGGCATCATGCAGATGAAGAATCTTGGAAGGATTTCGACAAAAAGTATCTTGATTTTGCTCAAGAACCTAGAAATGTTCAGTTGGGTTTGGCAACTGATGGATTTAATCCATATGGAAATATGAGCAACTCATACAGCATGTTGCCAATCATTATGGTGCCTTATAATTTTTCACCTTGGAGGTGTATGAAAGAAACAAACATGATAATGTCTCTATTAATCCCTGTTCCTAAATCTCCTGGCAAGGATTTTGATGTTTTTATGAGGCCTCTTTTAGATGAATTGAAAACGTTATGGGAGATTCGTGTCGACACTTATGATGCATATACTAAGTTAGTGTTTCGTATGCATGCTGCTATTACATCTTCATCTCTTGACTATCCTGCATTTCAATATATATCTAGATGGTGCACTAAGGATATAAAGCATGCTATACTTGTAATGCTAACCAGGTGTCGCGAGCATCAGACTAGTTCTCCCCAGTGACTAAATTCGATGGAGGTAGAGAGGGAGAGTAGGTATGGGATAGGTTTTGGGTTAGAATCCCTCATCCTTCAAAAACAGATTTAGGCATCAAGAACGCTGCTACACAATATCTGAATCCTCTGTCATAGATGTTATATCTTCTCACAGACTCCAAGAAGGAAATAGTCCCAACTTCACCCTGGAACTAGAGGGATTTCTTACCAACATAGTTCTCCCACACACACAAAAAAAAAGTAGTTCATTATATTGTCACCAAGCCAACTGCAAAACAATCCTAGTATTCACATCTACGGTCCCATGTCAATTACACCATCCATCAGACTGTATTTGCCTCCTATTTAGCAAAGTTCACCTGCCATGCAAGGGGTGCCCACCCAATTCAACAACTTCCTTCTAATTCCAATGGACCACAATGTAGAGTGAGAAGATTTTACTGAAAAATCTTCCTTTTAGATGAAATATCCATAAGCCTCTTGTTACCAACTTCCCTGACAGAGGGCACTAAGCAATATCAGGATGCAAAATATGCGACCGTTTCTCTTCCACTATCCTTCAGAACTAGCTGGTTGAAACATACATCATACAGAATATTCCTTTTACTATTCACTACTCTCCATTTAAGATGCGCCATAAGCATTTCACTATAGATTTCTTATTCAGAATTAATCCCTTGCATTGGTAATTGCTACTAATAGGCATAGCCCATAAGAAGTCCTTCTTAAGATGATCTTTAACTTCTAATCAACAAAAAAGACCTTTAGCTGCCCTAGTCATGCTACATGAAATAGATTGTCTTTAAATTCCAAGACTACCACCCCATTTCAACAAGTTTTTTCTCTTCCAGCAAATAAAGAGGAAACTGGGATCCAGTACTGAATATAGTCTCAGAAACAAGACCAGAAGTTCATTCCCATCAAGTCCACCATCATGTTATACAAGCCACTCCTAAATGCGATAACGCCACCTGAATTTACAATGTATTACCTACCTTTAGAGAGAACCACTTCCCACCTGAGATTTTCCTTTGCACATTCTGTAACTTATTGAAATCCTCAGGCAGTCATATTTCAATTTCTTGCCGGTCAGAACCTTAAAGAATCTCATTTTCTGCAACTGCCCAAAATCCAGTCACCTCACCTAAACTAATCAGCTCTGGATCCATGCTGAAATAATATTCAGACTCATTTGTAACAACATGATGAACCAAAATCTTGTTCACAATTCTCAGTTAACTTCCTAAATTTTTTATTACCAAACAGTTATTGGCATTAGAAGAAATGATACCAAACGGTTATTGTGTAGAGATTAAAACAGATGTGTGCCAGTATGTGTGCCAGTTGCAAATATAACATCCAGTTTTGCTTATTTAGCCCGCAATGGACCAGTGCATTCACAAGACAAAATTAGTATAACACTCCAGGGTCAAAATATTTATTTCACACCTTTTCTCCTAGAGTTAGATATTGTTGTTGTACCAAGTGAAACTGCAATGTCTTAGTGTAACAGATCAATTATCAATATTAATACACTTGGCCACAACAGACTAAAAACAAGCATACACAGGAGTTAACTACACTATGAATTTGAAATAGGATCAAAGGGATATGAATTCTCATTCTTTAATTTTTTAATTATTTTATTTATAGTAGTTATTTTTGTTGTTGTTGTTGATTTTAGAGTGTTTACTATTTAATTTTTGAATCGATTATTTTTGTAGGAAGAAATGCTCCAATACCACACATCGTTATCCACTCAGGAAGATGGCTTTGATAGTGGAAATATTATCAAGGGTGACATCGTTGATGACGTTCGTGGCACACGTTCGAGCTATCGCAAAGGCTGGGGATTGATTCCTAGAATGAAGGCAGCAAAGAGACCTCGACAGAAGAATTTTGCCTCTACCTCTAGTGGGGATGCATCACATTCAACTCCAGTTGTTGAAGCTCTGCATGAGCAAGTTATGCATCAGGAATAAATAATTCAGGGATTAATTGATACACTTGCTGTTGCTGGGTTTAATGTTCCTATTCCTCCCTTAATTAATATACCATCAAGTTCAGCATCGGCTTCAGCTAACACTACATTGCCTTCACGACATTCATTGTCACCTCCTTCACCTCTGCCTCCACCTTCATCTTCGCCTCCGCCTCCGTCTTTATAGTAGTATATTTTATGTTAGTTATGGATATTGTAATTGATATTGTAATTCATATGAGCATGTATCAGGTATTCTTAATTTCTTTAGTTTAGTTTAGTTGCTGTTGAAACTACTGAAACTTTAAGTATAAGGTATTATCGGTTTCTTATTCATTCTCCCTTAACATATAATGTAGAAAATTTATATGAACATGTAGTTAATTTCCTTAAATCTTGATGCAAATATTTATATACCCAGGGGATGCCACTCATCTATGTGAAACTTTATGTATCATGTATCTTTAGTTTTTTTAGTTTAGTTTAGTTGTTGCTGAAACTTTATGAACCAGGTATTCTCAGTTTTTCTTTTATTCTCCTTTAACATATAATATGAAAAATTTATATGAGCATGTAGTTAATTCCCTTGATATCTTGATGCAGATATTCATATGCCCAGATGATGCCACTCATCTGTGTAAAACTTTATGTATTAGGTATCCTCAATTTCTTTTAGTTTAGTTTAGTTGCTGCTGAAACTACTAAAACTTTATGTATCAGGTATCCTTGCGCATGAATGTGTGTGAATATGTAATCAGAGAGAAGCATTTAATGCATATTTTATCAAAATGCTTTTGTATAACCTTCTCTTTGTGCAGACTTTTCTTGTTCATAATCGCAAATAATGGATCAGTTAGCCTAATTAGATGGTTGTGAACTAAACTTCTTAGTTACAAGAGATATTTTCTAATACAAATATTTGCAGGTGGAGACCAATGTTAATGATGAAGGAAGGCAGAGTGGTAGGAAAAGATAACCATAGCATAATTTGTTTGTTTATATTGAGATTTGATTTGTTTTGATGTTTGCTCATATTTTTATTTTGCATTAGACTCAATGTACCATTGGTCATCAGAAGCACACTAGAAAGATCTTTCAAGGAAAGTTAGCAAAGTGTATGGCATGAGAGGTCTTGATGTGGAACATTTATGAATTGCAATGCCATTCTAGGGCATTGCTTACTTTATTAATGTTTAAAAGAGCTAGAAAACTAGGGAAGTGTTTTATGAATGGGACCTTTATAAAGTGTCCAAGAGCTTATGTTGTGTTGTCTCATTCATGTGTTTTGATGTTTTATGTTAGTTATGGATATTGTAATTGATGTGGACTACTGACTTTTATTTATTAGTTATTTTGATGTTTATCTTTTGTTGTCATTATGTAAAAATTTTGTACATGTAATGGATATTGTATGTAAAGAATCATATTATATTGATATGATTTTTAATATTTTAAAAAAATATGAAATAAACAAATTATATTCTATTTAAATAAAATATGCAAAATATTAAAAAAATTAAAATAAAATATAATTTTAAAATATTAAACAATTTAAAATAGAAACTTTTCTATACGATTTTAGACATATATCATAGGAAAAAAAGAAAAAATATTTATTTATTATTTTTTCCTATGATTTAATTTATTCTTGCAGGTAAAATGGTTAAAAAATAATAATTTTAAAAGCAATCATTAAAAATTATTATTAGCCAATTTTTTCCTATGATTTTCAGTGTTTTTCATAGGAAAAAATCAAAAATATTATCACCCAACTTTTTCCTATGATTTTAAGAAAAATCATAGGGAAAGATGTGGATAAAAAAATAATTTTTTAGTTTTTTTTATGATTTTAGGGTTTTTGTAGGAAAAAATCATTAAAAATTATTACAAGTCAACTTTGAAAAGATGTGGATAAAAAAATATTTTAAAAAAAATTTTCTTGTGATTTTAGGGTTTTCGTAGGAAAAAAATTATTAAAAATTATTACTAGTCAACTTCGTAGGGAAAGATGTTGATAAAAAAAATTTTTCCTATGATTTTGGGGGTTTTTGTAGGAAAAGAAATCATTAAAAAAAATTTATTAGTCAATTTTTTTATGATTTTAAGAAATTTCATAGGAAAAGATGTGGATAAAAAATTATTTTTATGATTTTGCCTACGATTTTGAGGTTTTTCGTAGGGAAAGAGATCATTCAAAATAATTATTAGCCAACTTTTTTCTACGATTTTAAGAATTTTCGTAGGGAAAGATGTGAATAAAATTTTTTTTTAATTTTTTCCTATGATTTTGGGGTTTCTCGTAGGAAAAGAAATTATTAAAAATTATTATTACCCAACTTTTTCTATGATTTTTAGAAAAATCGTAAGGAAAGATGTGGATAAATTTTTTTTAAATTTTTTCCTATAATTTTTTATTTTCGTAGCAAAAGTTTTTAAAATTTAATTTTAATTTTAAATTCTGATCACTCTTTCCCTACGAAATATGAATTTTTCCTACGAAAAAAAATCGTAGGGGAAAAGGTCTGCTTTTTGCCTACGATTTTGAAAGTCGTAGGCAAAGGCTTTTCCGATGCACCTTTGCTTATAACTTTTTTTCACTTTTGCCTACAACAAAAATCGTAGGGAAAGGCTTTTCCTACGAAAAAATCGTAGGCAAAAGTTGTTTTTCCTGTCAGCCTTGAGGGCAGTGGTTGGCCTATGAGAGAATCATGTCCCAAGGAGCTGGCTCCTGCATGTGTTTATATATAGAGGGAGATCCCTTGGAGGCATGCCATTATGGGTATGATAGAAATAATCATCATGTTTCGGCCTCACTGGTTTTGTTACTTTAAAACTATGATGACAGACTTCAACCACATCAAGTCACCTGTGCTGTGAACTATAACAAAATAGTTACCTTTGACAATATATCTAGCAGCCACATCACTTCATCTATCCATATATTTACCCATAAATTAATGTGCAACAGGCAGTTGTAATATCCACTTAATGTTTTTAGTATACTTCTTTTTTCAAGATTCTACATTCTAATGAACTCATAAGGTATGACGTACATTGTTGATTTTGTGGATCAACTAGCTGTGCCAATCACAAATGCAATGATGGTTCTTGTAACTCCCATCAGAATGCATTTGCCAGAAAATTTCTATGGCTTCTTTAATCGTCCTGAAATACACCTCGATCACTTTAGCTATATATTCATATCAACTGGCAGGTATGGTGGTTGATTGACTTTGCTGCCATTTTTTATATTTTTCTATTTATATTTTAGACAACAAATGGATCATACATATTGAGGTATATTAATAAATATACATGACCATTTCACTTCATCTTAAGGATTGCTTCCCTGTTTAAATATTGCTTACAATGTTGCAAGCATTGTTTTTAACACCCTTTTTCCTATAAACCGCCTATACAAAAAGCTAGTTCGGTTGAAGATATGTTCAGACTGAAATCATCTGAACCACAGGCAACAACTACCTTGAAAATCTTTTTGACACATGCATGTGTACTGTTCCAACCAGAAAATCAACTTTTTAAATATATAGACTTTGCTGAATATTCTGAATGTTTTTAGAAGCAGTTGCATCTGATACCTTTATCACTAATGCGACACATATGGATGTTATGTTCATCTGACCATCCAGCTCTGTAGCATCAGAAAGTTTGATTTAACTTACACTCCTAAAAGGTGAACTTCCAATGCTGTAGCAATCAAAACCCTCCTCCATTTGGAGGTTCCCAGTTCAAGCCCCAGGTTGTGCATCTCCTGGTACTTTGACCTGGCTAATTTGCTTTGGGTGGGTTCCCCTCCCTTTTGCTTTGTAAAATAAAAACTGACACTCCTAAAAAGAGGCAACAAAAGAAAGATGTTTCAATATATTATTTGTTATAGATATGTTGTTTTTTATATTACATAACTAATAATGTTTAAAAATATTTGTTAACATTTTTCAATATAAGCATCTAAACTCCAAAATTGGTTCATGGATACAAGAAATTGGACATTTCAAAAGTTACTTTCATACGTTATTATTATTATTATTATTATTATTATTATTATTATTATTATTATTTTGCTGAGTTCCAAAATGACAAAAACCCACTTTTAGCATCATTTGTAGGGTTAACTTGTTACTCAAAAGGTCCATCTCTTTGTCATTCTTTAGAAGCTACAATCAATGAATGTGATAAGTGCCCAAGTGTTTCACATGTATCCAACTCATCATGCATTTTTTATGTGGATTGTTTTACCCGGATGCAGAATTTTGGGTGGCTGAATTGATTCCATATAATCATATCTAATAGAAGAAAATAAAGAGGAAGAAGAGAAGATAAAGGGACAAGAGAAGTTGAAGGGTATTGTGCATGACTATGATAGCTTTTTCTAGATAGGTTTTCCAGATGAGGCTCTAAACTATGATGCATATTAGATATAAGTTGGTTGTTTATCAATTATTTATCCTAAAATAGATAAAAGTTGGATAAATAAATCGAGAAATGCCTAAGAATATTTGATGGAGTTCGTGATTTTATTAAATTTGGTATGGATAAAGTAGTTTGTATGAAAAAATTTCATGTCTGTGCTG
Source organism: Calamus simplicifolius (assembly GCA_900491605.1). Lineage (NCBI taxonomy): Eukaryota > Viridiplantae > Streptophyta > Magnoliopsida > Arecales > Arecaceae > Calamus > Calamus simplicifolius. The sequence continues at coordinate 137,747 of UESW01004174.1, read as the reverse complement.
GCGATGTGTTAACAGTTCTTGTTAGATCCACAAACCGTTGAAGAACATTTGATATGGAATGGTTTTGCAAGAGGTTATACTGGGTAGGTTTTTCATGGAGAATGTATATTGCCAATATCGAGTAATTAATCCTCATCTGATCTTAGATCTAGTAATATGCAAGATTACCTTGTAGGTGATGATATGATAGGTTTCGTGGAGAATGTATGTTACTTGATTCTTGGCAGTGAAAACTAGGTTAGGAAGGGACACATTTGATGCCATTGGTAAACTAGCTATTTTGATTTGATGTGATCCGGCAGAAAGCAAGACATATTCTTGCTTTCTGGATAGTTTGTCCAGCTTTCAGCTATATAAAGAGCATCTTAGTGGCATCAGCACCGACACCAAGGAGCCCTCTCCTTGTGAATCCATGTTTAATCTGAATAATTAGGTTCAAAAGACAAAATATAATAAATGAAAAACCATGTTTAATCTGAATAGCAAAATAGAAGCTTGCACACATGTGCCAAATCATTTTATCTATAAAGCAGAATATTTTTGCATAGATTAGTAAACACATTAAAAAAAGAGGGGAAGCTTATGCGCTTTCCCATTTACAACATAGTTAAGCAAATTTCTTTACACTTTTGGACTTATAATTAACATAAATAGCACCTAAGATAGAAATTACTTCATGAAATATGTAGCACCAAGGCTAAGACAGGTCTAGAGCATCCTTAGGTCGCCTAGCCTTGTTCAGCAGGTAATTTTGTAATTTTCATATGAACAAATACTAGAATTTTATGGGTACAGCATGATTGGTAATATGAACTAGTAGACAGAAGGAAATGAATTTGTAATATAGACTAGTAGACAGAAGGAAATGCAAAAGGAAATAAAAATAGGGGCTACTGCTGAAATCACCACCCTGTTGAATCCTCTACTACAACAGATAGCTAGTTCAGTTATGCTCTTCCTTTGACTACATGAGCACAAGAGTTGGAAGATGATGACAGGCTCTCTAAACGCTACTACTCTCCATTCCCACTAGATAGCTGAAACTCATTAAATTTTTTTGGTGAAAAGAAGAATATACCCTTCAAGCAGTTTTGTAATGGTTTGTTTCACTATTCATATTGCATCAGTTTCATTCAGCTGACCACACAAAAATTACAAGTTTGCATTGTCTATTTGAAAAGATCGTATCGGTCTGTGTACACAAATTTTATAGCAGTCATTAAGTATTTTTTTTATTTTGTATGGATTAACTCTTCAAGAAATAATTATGCTCTGATGCCACCTGCTGGCCCCAAACAAAACCATTTTGTAATAGTAAAGCTTACAGCCACAAAAATTCCATCAGAAGTTTCCCATCTAAGTCAATTAACAATGCATAGCATGCAAATAAAGGGAAAGTGCAGTCCCAGATTAGTCATATTCCATTGTTCTAAGAGCACCAAGTACCTGCCCTTGGAGAGTCATGATGTATATTGATGATGTTTTGTTGCACACTATTATGTGCTCAGTATTATTTGGAAACAAATGGACAGAATTCACAGATGCATCACCTCCCTGAAAGAGCAAATAGAAATGTTTCAGATAAGAATCACATATGTTGATCAAGGAAAACAGAAATAAGAAAATACATATTTAGATAGAAAGCAGAGTAGCAGAAAATAAGTTGCACTAATGAGATAACAATACCGTCAAAGGAGGTGGCTGCTTGAAAGTATGTAGACAGTTTGTAGTTTTCACATCCCACACCTACAGCAAGCGATGGAAGCATGGAAGAGATTGTGAGTGCAGTCAGATAAAATGTAAGAGCACAAAAAATACTTGAAAGGAATAAGAATTTATACCTTTACAGTAGTCACTGGAAGCAGTAATAACATGGCTTCCATCATTTGTAAATATTGCATCATTAACATAAGAAGTGTGCCCTCAAAACTCTTTCAACATTTTTCCTGACTTGAGGCCATGGATTTTGCCATTTAGGTAAACAAAATTGCTAGACATTATGGATATACCAACATAAGCTAATACTAAACTACAGCCATCAATCCACCACTGACATAAAGAGATATGGCCCACCTCTTCAGCATGCCTACATAATTAAAACTCATAATTCTATCCATAGTGATTAATGCTTGTCCTTAATTTCAAAGTACCATTCATTAAATTTCATTCCTCGATGCCCCATCAAGAAAACTACTCATGATACCCTCCATATGTATCGCTATACACATATGTATCGTGATACTTAAATTATTTACAAATTATAATTTTCTTGTAAATGGATTAGTATGGACGAAAACCTGATGAGGTGGAGTTTTACTGGATGACTCATATTTACCATGATGGCACTTTTGTCAAAGATGAGTCGAGAGACTTATATGTGATTATTTATTATAATTTATTTCATGCAATAATTTTAATTTGATTTTATTAGTTAGTAGATCTAACATTTTTTTCTAAATTAATATAGGAAAGAGCTATAGCTCTTCTTGCTGAGCGTGTCGATGACTATACAGCAACTACGCAAAGTAGTCGCATTGAGACCGAGGTCTTTACAAGCTGATGGGGCCGAAGCACTATGGTCAAGTAAGGGGTTATGGAGTTGGAGTCATTCCAACTCAGTTATCTGTGGTGAGTAGACATACACGTGATGCTGCATATGGTGTTCAGGATCCACGTGTTCACAGACTTGAGCAGAAGATAGAGAGATGCGACAGAGCCATGCCATCGACATGGAGGAGATGCAACAAGTCATTCTGCCAACAGAGCAGCGATGGATTCCATAAGAGAGCATATTGAGCGGCTTACATCTATCGTACAAATGTTTATTCCACATCGGATAAATATATATTATTAATAAATATATATTCTTATATTAAATCAAGTATTTATCTAATATATTATTATTGATAGTTTTATAAATTAAATATTTTAATTTTTCTTATAGGCTCCTAGAGCATCAGATCCTTGCATACAGGATAATGACCTTCCTTCTACAGATCATTGACCTCAACTTTTTTTATTTTATATCTTCTATTTCATATATTTTTAAATTTTGTTAAACTTTAAATTGTAACATATTTTCTTATAGTGGATTGTAATGAAATTTATATTTGAATTTCCATTTGGATATAAGAATGTATGCAATATGATTTTTTGTTGTTATGATTGCATTATACATGTTTAATATAAATATGTATAGATTTTAATTTTAAAATAATTTATTTTATTTTTGTATCTATATATTATCTTGTCTCACTGTATTTTAGTGCATGTAGGTATCATCTTTATCAACATTGAAATCTTCATATGAGGCTCTTAATGTAAAGATGATGCTCCAAGTTTTCTACTTAGGTTGCTAATATCATATCATTTTGCTTCTTCTTGATCATGCAATCGTGCTATATGTTAGAAAAGAATATATTCTTCGATCCTATTTTTACATGCATCAGTGAAATCATTCTGTTAATCAATTATTGAAGTCTAGTATTCCTTGATATGCTGCAAACCATAGCTTTCGTGTAAGTGAATTTGACCTAAATTAGGATGTTTCTAATCTACCAATTCCCATTAACATTGATTTTGTATTGTATTTATGATTAAGAAGATTTTCAACCAGCCTATCAAGTTATGTAAGGGTTTATAAGTTTATCTAACCTTTGTACTTTAGTTCAATCCGATTTTAGGGTGTATGAATGGATATGTCCATTTGGAGCTTTCCATTGTGAATCCTTGATTTCACTTCAAAATTTTTTTAATTTTTTGTTAAGGTTTTGATCTGATGGAGCAGCCAAGTACTTGATAGGCAAGTTTGATGAATTATGTTGGGCTAGATGATAAGAATGTTGGGATTATAAGAAGCATGCTCATAACATAAATGTTCACCAAGAATCTTTTGAATGAACTTATTGCTTATGAGACTATGATGCTGAATGGGTGACCTAAAAAGCATGCTATGGAAGATACTAAAAGAAGGATAGTGGAACAAAGTTTTTGTTTTGTCATCTTTGTTGATTGGGTTCTACTGCATATGTAGATTTAACAAAGCAAGGCCTGCAATCAAGCTTAACAGGTGCAAGTAAAAGTGTGATGTTGGAGCAAAATTGATTACTATCCGGTTGTGGATTTGAAATTGACTTATCAGATGTATTTGATACTTGCTTTTCATACTGCATTCTTAAAATGAATAAGCAGCAGCCTACATTGATCAATCTTCACTATTTGTGTAAGAAAGCATGTGAATAGATATGTACAAGTAGAAGAATGAACTTTGCAGCTGAAGCAAGCTATTTAAGCATGTTATACTTGTGGAGATGCCAGCTTATCTTGATGTCAGTATTCAACTTGGTTGCCCTGTTATGTTGTATTTTTTACTTCTAACAAAATTGTTGAAGAAAGTGAGCTACCTGCTTACATTTTCATATTTAATTTGAAATTTATTCTATTGGAGGTCCCTTGCCCCTTACTTTTTCTTCTTAATAATTTTCTTAGCAATTTGATTTCCATTGTGAATTGATCTACCTATTCCCTCAACTTGTTCACTCCGACTTAACAAACTCTTCCATTTGTGCCATGGTTTAAATTACATCTGCATGATAATATATAAAATCTATTTGAAGGATCAATTAAGAATGCAATTCCACATTTCATATTGTTTTAGATAAACTGTGTTAGATATGATCTTTATTGATTGGTTTTAGAATTGATCAAGATTCTCTTGAATCTGAAACCAGAAGCAAACAGCATAGATGAAACTAGTTGTTGGAAATTATGTATTCAAGACATGAATTAAATTCATATAAACACAGCGGAAGATCGATAAAATTAAAACACAAAATTTTCAAATGCCCAGGATCCTTAGGAATAGATTCATTTAATCAGAGATAAAATCTAAGTATTAAATCTATTTATACCTGAGTCTTTTATCGATATAGAAAAGGATGAAGCCGGTGAATCCTCTGACACTAGCCATCCATGTGTCCAGTCTCTAACGGTTATCTATGCAGAGAAGAATGGATGAAGACCTTCTAGGTATGAAAAATGACTCTCAGGAAGAGAGGGGTACTTGCGCCTCTTTAATCCCCTTATAGAATTTATCAGAAGAAAAAAAAATCCCATTGATCTAAAGATCTAATCTTTAACTACTAGGTTAGAGAAGGAAGAGAAAGAGACGTATTAATTGAGAGAGGAAGAGAAAAAGATGTATTAATAGAGAGAGGGAGAGAGAGAGATGCCTCCATCTCATGGAACGTAAATCCACTCCCAAAACGTGAATCCAAGGGAGAGAAAGAGATGCCCCATCTCATGGGAATTTAAATCCACTCCCAAAACATTATCCAACCAGATTCTAGGATTTAGATAATGTTGGATTAGTCCATTAAATGGACGGTTGATCATCCTCCATATGGCATAATCCTATCCCTTGATTTTAGGAGGTTATTATCCAATAATCCACACGCCCCAAGCCTTGGGCATGAAACTATCTCTTCACGTGAGGATGAATCACGTCCATCTCATGAATTTGATCCCATCTTCCACATGGTCAAGCCCCATCCATCAGCCAAAAATTAAAATCTCAGCCCTTAAAATTAGGAGGTTAGTTATCTCATAACTATACACCCCAATCAGAATGTGTTCATCATCCTACCGTAGAGATTCATCATGCCCTATCCCATGCGCATGAATCCTTCTTCACATGGCTAAAATTTTTCATCCATATCCTAATAATCAGAGCCGTCCATCACATGGAACAAGCCAAATTTGGGTATCCAATTATTTGTTCATCATAAGCGCAAATTATCTCTCCCTAAAATTTCTTTCGCTATGATGGATCATATCCAATATTATTTATCTTCTTTAAATTGGGTCTTACCCAATTATTTATTTGGTCATCTTATCTGAATTAAATTAAATTAATTTTATTTTAATTCATTCAAAATTATTCTTAATGTGTATGACCCATTAGACCCTTTAATATGTTGGCAATAATCATGTCCTAATTACTGACCTAGGATTGATTGGACAATACTCTGTCCAAGTCAATAACATGATTATAGATCATGAGAGGCCTCTAACAAAGCATCATGACCATCCAAGTGCTAAGGATTTTGTTGACGTGGCCATCAACAACACATGTCCATGAACGGTTATCGTACGATTCAATCCCATTGTCACATATCCAGATCAGTCAGTGGTATGGAATGTATCAACCCTATAATTGATCATTGTTTACTTGATCCAGAAAAAATTGACTCACATGAATTAAAACTTCAAAACCATTTCGAATTTCAACTCAGCCTTGCAAGGATTTTAAGTCTAATCAATCCATCAAGTAATCGTGGGATATAACCCTCTCTATATTAAGGGAGACGAATTCTATTTTGGTCAATCACTACCTCCATATGTTTCATGTCATACCTAACCATTACCATATTTGTCATTCATGGCTAGAGTGACGTTTATATGATGTCAAAGTATGGCATTCCACACATGAGATGCAGCGAATACCTCAAGTCAAAGGATCACTCGCACAATCATCATCANTCTCACGGCGTTTGATAGTGTCTAGTTCCATCCACGCATCGATTAGGAAAATTTAAAGAATCGAACCATAATGTGCATTTTTGGATCTCACAATTTATAATTTATTACAAATTCTATATGCATAGTTCACATTCTTTCGGACTTTATCTCACAGGTTATATACATATACAAAATAACACCTGGATAGATAAAGAAACCATTAAATTTTATTTGCATTCATATTGAAAAGTGTATAATACATCATCCAATCTGATTGGATCTAAGACATACACTAACAGTTAGGACAAAGAAAGTGTGTCAGCAAATGATTGATGTTTCACCCTGCAGGACCTTCATGGCAGTAACTAAAAGGCTTGACATCAGCTCATGTCCTTGTCATCATGTGGATTGCCAAGAGGCCTCCAAAGGGTGGATATGCTTAAGGACTTGATGAGTGGGATGGAGAAATATGAAACGTACCATTTGGGCGAGACTTTGCCCTTTTGTCCTTTTTGACAAGATTTATTTTCTAGGTGTTCATGATGATGCTAGAGTTCAGTCATCTAAACTGGTCTCTAAGGCTGACCAGTATCCATTTAGTTGTAAAGGAAGGCTTCATTTATTACTTCATATGGTTTCTCTGTCCTCGCTTTCCTCTTCTTTTTTATCCATTCAGTTTTTCATGTTATTTTTTCAGCTTCTCAATTATAACATCGAAGATGACAATAATGGGACAAGTAATTTATTTGGTTTAGACACCTTGAGTAAATTAATGAAGGTGATATGATATATTTATTTTAAAATTTCTTGGTACTAGGAATGAGTAGTCTCAAGGAGTTGGATCTGTCAAGGTGCTCTAAGATTACTGATGCTGGCCTTAAGCATGTGCTATCCATTCAAAATCTGGAGAAGCTATGCATTTCAGAGACTAGATTGACTGCCGATGGAGTGATGCTCCTCTCTTCACTTAGCAATTTGCGTCTGTTGGATGTAGGAGGCATCCTTGTCACTGACAAAGCACTATCTTCATTACAGGTAACTTTTGCCTGGTAATCATTACATCTCATATCATTGGTTTCACAACATTTTATGTTGCACCATTGAACATTTGATCCATCCACTTTTGGAAGTTATGAAGTTCATCTGCTGGCCATTATAACATCGCATTAGATACAGTTTCCTCCCTCTTATTTGAGAAGTATTACTACTGATTGGTGCACTAAATTTTTATCTTCCTAGTTTGGTCTATTTGAATCTTGTGTCTTTTTTCATATATGTCGTCCTTATTGATGTTTTTTATCAAAATTGTGTTTTTCTCCATCACCTCTATTATGTTTAATTTAGATTCATCTTTGATAACTAATTGCAGGTTTTGACAAGACTTGAATATTTGGATCTATGGGGTAGCAAAATTTCCAACAATGGAGTTGCTGTCCTCAACAAATTTCCAAGATTGAGCTTCCTGAATCTAGCTTTGACGAATGTCACTAGGTTGCCAAATCTTCCTTCTCTCTCATGCTTAAACATGGGCCAGTGCATTATTCATTGCATATTTGATGGAGGTTCCAGAGCTAGCGCTCCTTTAGCAAAGCTTCTCCTCCCTGGAGCTACTATTGATGATGTGGATGGAGCATTTTGCAATGTGGAAGTAAAACATATAACATTCCTTGATATGTCTGGCTCATCCATTTGCAACTTCCACTTTTTGATCAAAATGAAAGGACTTGAGCATCTGGATCTCAGCTTCAGCAGAATGTCTGATACTTTAATTGAACAAGTTGCAGATATTGGAATAAATTTAAGATATTTAAATCTTAGCAATACGAAGCTCACTGCCCAGGGAGTGTGTGTATTGGCTGGGAATGTAACGAATCTTGAAACTCTATCTTTGTCTCACACAGCAATTGATGATACTGCTCTCTTATATGTTGGTATGATGCCTTCTCTAAGAATGATTGATTTAAGCGGCACAAATATCAAAGGTACCAATCTCATTCAAAGTTTGCTTGAAGTCTCTTTATCACATAAAACAAGTTCTGGTTATTTGTGCTTATTTTCATGCATCATATTTTGGAATGCCAGGTTTTATTTACGGGGGCAGAGACAAATTAGAAAAATCATTCTCACTAAGCATGCTTCAGAATCTTAGTCACTTGGAAAGTCTAAACTTGGAAGAGACAAAAGTAAAAGATGAAGCAATCCATCCCCTAGGATTATTGAGAGGATTGAAATGTTTGTATCTGAAGAGTGATTTCCTGTCAGATATCTCCTTGCATGCTTTGGCATCTCTTACAAACCTGAAATCTCTTGGGTTTCGTCATGCTGTACTGACCAACTCGGGGCTGCTTCTATATATGCCTCCAGTAACGCTGTGTGTACTAGATTTGAGGGGATGCTGGCTCTTAACTGAGGATATTGTTTCCTCATTTTGTAGAACCCACCCCCATATTGAGGTGAGACATGAATTTGTTCAAATGACCCACGCCGTTGAAAATGTTAGTGCTGGTTCATCCCCATTCCACAGGACAACCCAAGCACCAAAACTGAAATCGAAAGGGGGGAAAATATCACATTCCCCAAGTGGATTGCTAGAGGTTCCTTTTGTAGGTAGGAATCTCCGGCTCTTTCTTATTGAAGTTGTGGCTGCTGACTTATCAATTAGTTGTTTCTGTTTTTTTCAATATTTATTTACTTACAATCTTCCATATCTTATCGTGGCAATCTTTTTCATATAGATGAAAGAATTAAATATACCAGGGAGGAATTGTTGGAGTTGCAGCATTTGCCTCTATCAAGTCTTGCACTCGGTGACCTAGATGTGCTGCCAAAATCGGTGAGGAGGGAGTAAGATGGTTGTTTGTAATTTCAAAATTTTAATCCTTTTTCTACCCAAATTTTGTTGGGATTATATTATAGTATGTTTTGAATGGAAAATGCATTTCCTGTCAATAGTATGTTTATTTTCCTAATTTGCTTGTAGGCCTGGCCTATGTTTATGTTCCATATACCTTACAAATAGAGTGTGTTATTTATATTGGAAATGGATAATTGTGTATGCGACATGAATATGCCAAAATAGGCCTCATATAAGTATCTGATATATATTTAATATGGATACGTCTGAATACATATCCAATATAATAAAAAATAATTTTTTTTTAAATATGTTATAGATGCATTTTGGATATGTTGGAACATAATTAGGGTTAAAATTAAAATTTTTATTTAATAAATGAGGCCTTTTATGTTATTTACTTTTCGTTCAAGTTTCATTAAACTAAAGGTAGACGTCACAATTTTTAATTACTTTTTGTTTAAAAATATGAAAGTGGGTTGAACTTTTTTTAGCTTTATAGGTAACATGCATTATTGATAATTTGTAAAGGTAATGAAATTTGGAATACTTTAATTTTTTTAAATTGAAGTTAGATTTCTTCAAAATTTCTGAATGGAAGAACATTGGCGGACATTGTATTTTCTTTTCTTTTTTTTTGAATATACAACTTATAAGTTAAAATAGAAGTATTCTTTTGCCATGAATAGCTTCTGAATATATTTTTGATGGCAGTTATTAAATATTTTAATTTATAAATTAGTGTTATATGTTTTTAATTATATTTAATTTTTATATTAATTAATATATTTAGACGTGTCATGTCTTAGATTTTCAAGAATTAACATTATCTCTATATTCATATTAAGTGTATCTTGTATTTCTATCCTACCCATGTTTCCATGGATCATAAATGAGCCTCTTTGACATCTCCATTTTTTTTTCTTATTTGTTTACAATGTTAAAATAAATAAAGCTTAGCAGAGTCGGCAAGTTGAGGGTTAATGATGTTCATTTGAGCTATCATAAAATTTTTAAATAGATTATGTTTTATTTTATAGCTTTTACTAAATTGTTATCAGTGAATTCTTTAAACTATTGGCATCAATTGGTTTTGAGGGAAGACTAAATATCTAGATGCATTATATAGATTCATTTTGAAATAAAAACACCATAATTGTTTTAAACCAGATCTAACATCCCCTTGCTATTGTCATCCATTTCTTGTCGAATATATGGTGTATGAAAGCTAATAGAAAACTATAAAAAGAGGTTAAGATCCTCGTATAATTTTTATTGATTTAGAGAAAGTATACGATAGAATTCATAGAAAATTTTATGATGAATATTAAAAAAAGTATGTATTAAAATATTAATATAATAAAAATATGTATGATGATTACTAGTGTAAGAAATACTAAAGTTAATACTAATGAATTCTAATTATAATATGTTTGTATCAGAGATTTACTCTTAGTTTTTCTCCGTTGATTATAGTTGAGTTTACTAGGCATATTGATGATGATATTTCATAATGAATGTTATTTGCATATGATATAATACAATAGCTATCCCCTCTGGCTACATTTTGCCCTCTTAGATTAGATATTAGGGTGATTTGGCTGCATTAGTTTATATAGTTTTTTTATTGGTGTATCTTTTTTTATTCTTAGGTGGTAGAGCTTATGCTTTAAATAAAGTTAATTTGTAAGAGATTTCGTGATATATCCGCTCTCAAAATTTAATTAGAGTCTGGTTGCTATCTTTTCCTCATCATCTTATCTAAGGATCTCGTCTGCCAAATACAATAGAATGATACTGTATACTTTCGTCAAAAATTCATTCTTTTTTCATTGAACATGCTAGTATGCCATACGCTAAAGTCTCTGTTGAGCATGCTGATTTGGAACTTCACAATCAACATTACAAATCTCTCTTTGAAATCAACGCTTGCTCAGATTAAATTACAGTAATAGTGCAACTGTGCACTTAACACCGCTTGATGGTAGCTACCACCTAGTCCACTGAGATCATGATTCCAACCAAAAAGGGAGAATTTTTTTGGTAGCAGCAGTACTGGAGTAATAATGCTCCGATGAAGATGTTGAAAATGGAGGAAATTTTTTTAATCTCAGCATGAAGCGACACTCCCGCCTTCAGGATGCAGCGGAGTAATGCTTCACTTTCAACATCTCACTGGAGTAGTGCAGGTTGAATCACCATGGTAGGACATCTCAAAGCAATGCTCTGCCTCCACCATTTTACCGGAATGGCCTGACGGTAGAAATAGAATAAGATAGCTGTTCCTTCCATTTATTTTAAACATTATTTCAACCTTATTCCGGACTTGTTCCAGCGGGCTCTGTTTCCTTTTCTTGGATGGCTTGGATGAGGTCAGGCAGGCAGGCCAGGGCAATGAGCCCTTCTTATAAGAGATGAGTTGCGGTTCGCGCGGTTCCATACGCATGCTCGAGAGTTGGACTCTGGCACCATTTGTTGCACGGAGAAAAGGAGAGATCAGGAAAATAAAATAAAATAAAAATAAGAAAGAGAAGAAAAATAGCATACAAAGTCTTACTTATCATGGTACAAAAATGTTATAAATTTACTTTTAAAAAATATAAAAATTTTAAAGATTATATTAACTAGAATATTCAATTAGAATATCTTTTTAGGCTTTCATAAAATCCTAATTCCTCTTACATCTAACTAGAGTATCTTTTCAGAATTCTTCTCTAGAACTCATCCAAAGATTAGGATTATATATGTTTATATTAGAAAAGGAATCTGTGTTGTTCAATATAGATGTTTTTGTTGAACTTGTTAAACTATTGAGCTTGTTAAACTTAAAGAAATGATAGATCGATTAAGTCCAAACCTGTCAAAAGAATCTACAGTATTATACCACCAATAAATAAGTAGCAGACCTTTAACCATCCCATCCATAGATCAATCAAAACGCAAGTCTAAATCTAACCATCTCTTCATCATTAGATGCAAATTGAATTTCATAGTCAAATAGTCATTCGTTAATTATTGCTGGCTACTTTTTTTTTTTTTTTTTTAAGTTTATGAGATATGACAATAGAGCCGACGCTACTACCATGGAAACATGTCATATGGTAATGCATGGATATAATATAGTAACAATGGAAGATGATATAGCACCATAAGAATATAATATATAAGAGCACAATGATATGATTTATATCATATCTCAATATTTCTATATCATATCCTTGTATCATTGTATTATATATTATTATATATATCTTATGTTACTATATCTTACTTTATATCTTATATATATATATATATATATATATATATATATATATATATATATATATATATATATATCCTTATGCTTCTATATCATAACCTTTTTTATATTATATATATATATATATATATATATATATATATATATATATATATATATATATATATCCTTATGCTTCTATATCATAACCTTTTTTTTATATTATATATATCATTATACTGCTATATCACATCTTTATACCACCGCATAATGTATTTCCATGGCATAGATATGTGTTATATTATTTTGTCTCATAAATACCTTTTTTTTTTCTTCGTAATAATGATAACTAATGAATTGCTTTTTGATTTTAAAATTCATACAAATCTAATAATGCAAGAGGCAATCAATTTTGAGCATGCAAATGTAACTAAATTCCTCTTTATATAATATAATATAATATAATATGAGACAAACTTAACTACATTTAAATATAGCTAAATCTAAATTTCATCATTTTTTTCATTCTTAGATTTACATTATTTACGAATCCCGATAATAATAAAAAGGTGTAAAAAATAAAATGACTCTAAAATCTATATAGATTTAAAAATAAAAAAGATAATTAAATTCTAAACTTAATTATATTTAATTATAGCTAAATCTAGTTTATATTTATAGATCCAAACCCTCCATTAGACAAGACCCGGAAAGGGAACGACCTTGGCGGGAAGAGGGATAAGACGTGAGCCACACGGCGCTCCATCTTCCTCTAATTGCTGGATTCATATATAAAACATTATATGAAATAATTACTAGTTGTCTGAACCATCGGAGAAAGAAAAAAAAAAAAAAAGGCAAAATGGTAGCAATTAAGAGAACTAAGGATAGAAAAGTATAAGAGCTTAAATGATAGTTGATGAAATGTAATGCAACCACAGGATGAACGTGAATTCTCACTAGCAGCAATCATCACATTTTCTTCAACAAGAACATTTGTTTAAATTATCCATATTCACGTAAGTTTAAAATCCCTCGAAAGGAAAATCGCTGGTTCGCTGTACACAACTGCGTGAGATATGAATAAAGAGGTTCAAGCACATTTATTCACACATCGATGATACGTGCACCATCACCACAGCAGCTGTGTTCCGTTAATCAAATATAACAAAGAAGAAGCATTCGCCGTACGCATCAGCTACCCCCGTTTAATGAGGTGGTTGATCGATCATCTGGTGGCAGTTTATGATCGTCTGAAAGCACAATTTAAAAAATATGAGGAATGAAATATTTAACACAAACGAAGTGTTGTACAAGAAATCAGCAAGTGCCATAAGTTCCTCACACCAAGGACATCAAGTTTTTTTTAAGAGAAGAAAGATGGCCCAACCTGGTAGTACTTGAGCAACTGTGGCCTCTTCTTCTTAAAGGTTGGGGTAAGCAGATCACGTTCCATGTCAAACGGTACAGGGTCAAGGTGAACAGCTTTGATAAACTCAAAACCTTTCAACTGCCAGGACATTAAAAGGCAGCACCCAACATCAAATTCCAGAAGCTAAAAAAATCAATTAGCTGGCAGTAAACAGGGACGGACAATTATAGGATGGTGATGACAAAACTGACACAATCGATTATAAGAATTTACCTTCTTTCTTTTGCAGTTTTTGAGAGCTCCCCAAGAATGTATTCTTTAGCTCTGGGATGTTCGTTCACAGAGGGCCGCGAAATCTCCAGTTAAACCATTTTCTTCAGCCCAACGCTCCAGAGCTTGTTGATTGGGATTTACAATGGCAATAAGGAAGGACTCAAAGCAATTCCCATATATCCATATCTAAAACAAAGACGAATATATCGGTCAATTATATAAAAGAACTCAGAGAACTCAATGATAAGGCAGAAGACATGTTAGTTATTCAAATTTGTTTTGATTCAGTACTTGTGGGCAATCATCGTTTACTATTTGTTGCTACACTATTAAAAAGATCAAGACCACACAACAAATCATTTTACTATCCAGCAGACCGTTTACCGTTCCGTTTCTAAAGCAACTCTATTGCCATCTTTGACAGCCTTAGCAGTGAAAATGCAGAAGCCCACTTCTATAGCTTGTGGCAAGTAATACTTATATATAGTAAATAAACTTGCGAGGAGATATTTATAAGAGAGCTTGCAAAATGACTGGCCCTTCCATTCCTCCCTTTAGTCGTTGCTCTGCTGCAATTGTTAAAACAATTAAAATCATCAGAGCAGAAAAGCCTGTCAGATGGACTGCTCAAAGTCTTTAGCAGGAAGGAAAAACAACAGCGAAGAATGCGGCTAAATTGCTTGGAGCTGATGCTCCAGAAATTCTTCACAACTTACATATGTTTCCATATCAATTCTTCCTCATAAATTCAAATCCCTCAATATATCAAAAACCTCCTTTTTGTCTCTCCTGCACATGACAGTCTGAAACAATCTGAGAATATCATCTTCAACAATCATTTAAGTTTAATCTTATGTCTTTGGCCTCTATATTTCCATCAACATGGTCATGTCTATTATATAACCAGAATGCCCTGGCCACTGCCTATCCATGAAACCTAGCACAGAGAGAACCTTAATTCACTTAGTAACATGCATCATGCTGCAGTTTTAGATAGGTAAACACCTATCTGATTTCACTTTCCAGACATGATTAAAAGACATTGGCAAGCTCTTTGCAGTGACAAGGCAAGATTGCATTTATCAATCCAGCATTATTATTAAAAACAAATTATAAATTTCCAATCCTGACATCTCATTGCCCTGCATATGCAACATTGAAACCTTTTCAACAAATACATGGTTGTTTCTGATAAAGAATGAAGTGCATTTATGAATTCAAAGGCCAATAAAAGAAAGTACTAAAGGAAAATAATCAGTCCAGATTCCATATTATTCGTGTATGAATCACAAAGACAACAAAGAGAAAGCATACCTCGATCCATAAGTCTCGATGGCTATGGATTGTGATCTTCCAAAGGGAGACCCCGTATTCACATATTTTCACCATATTACTTTTTGATGGGGATAAGAGAACACGAAACCCTCTTCTGCAACGGTTAGTCTCCTTCGGAAACTGATGACGCTCGATCATCCCTCCTGGACATCGGGAACGGAGGCTCTTCTTCTTCACCGGGTTGCCTGCAAAGAAGTCCCAAGACCGGAGAGGGTTCTCCGGTGGGACCCTCCGACGCCCAAGTTAGTGACAGAGGTCACAGTAGAGAAGGAGCTCGAGAGAGCTCTTGAGGAGGGAGAGGTCTCAGAAGGATCAGGTAGTTCCTTTGAGAGTTAGGGCAATGAGTGCGTAAACTGTGCGTTAACTTATTTTCGACGTAATTTACCCTTTTATAGGGGTTGACACTGGCACCATCACGTGGGTTTTCGTGAAGTCAGAAGGTCTGCTGAGCCGTTGCGTGATTCTGGGCTGGTTGGTGGGTTACGTCCCATCAGCAGCAGGGCTGTTGGACGGCGCACGTCGCGCGCCTGACGTTGTCGGACGGCGTGCGTCAGAGAGGCGGTTTTTTGAACCGCTGGGGCTGATCTGGCGGGAACTGGGGGGTCCCGTTTTGTCAGGGCCGAGCTGGGTCGACCTGAGATGGCCGGGGCCCAGCCAGCCGGCAAGGTAGTGCCGGGGCAGGGCCGAATCGGTGGTCTTCGAGACGATGGGGCCAAGTCGAGCCGGCCGGGGATGGCCTTGGCCGACTCGGCGGGACCGGAGACACCGGGGGCCGAGTCGGGCCGGCCGGGACGGCCTTGGCCGACTCGGCGGGACAGGGACGCCGGGGCCAAGTCGGGCCGGCCTGGGGTGGCCTTGGCCGACTCGATGGAGCTGGAGATGACGGGGCCGAGTTGGGCCGGCCTGGGATGGCCTTGGCCGACTCGGCGGAGCTGGAGATGCCGGGGCAGAGTCGGGCCGGCCTGGGATGGCCTTGGCCGACTCGACGGAGCTGGAGATGTCGGGGCTGAGTCGGGCCGACCTGGGATGGCCTTGGCCGACTCGGCGGAGCTGGAGATGCCGGGGCTGAGTCGGGCCGGCCTGGGATGGCCTTGGCCGACTCGGCAGAGCTGGAGACGCCGTGGCCGAGTCGGGCCGGCCAGGGATGGCCTTGGCCGACTCGGTGGAGCTGGAGATGCCGGGGCTGAGTCGAGCCAGCCTGAGATGGCCTTGATCGACTCGATGGAGCTGGAGATGTCGGGGCCGAGTCGGGCCGACCTGGGATGGCCTTGGCCGACTCGGCGGGACAAGAGACGCCAGGGCCGAGTCGGGCCAGCCTAGGATGGCCTTGGCCAACTCGGTGGGACGGGAGATGCCGGGACCGAGTCCGACCGGCCTGGGGTGGCCTTGGCCGACTCGGCAGGACAGGAGACGCCGGGGCCGAGTCGGGCCGGCCTAGGATGGCCTTGGCCGACTCGGCGGGATGGGAGATGCCGGGGCCGAGTCCGGCCGACCTGGGGTGGCCTTGGCCGACTCGGCGGAGCTGGAGATGCCAGGGCCGAGTTGGGCCGGCCTGGTGGCCTTGGCCGACTCGGCGGAGCTGGAGATGCCGGGGCCGAGTTGGGCCGGCCTGGGATGGAAGCGCCGGGGCCGGCTGAGAAGTGCTGGGGCCGGCTGGGAAGATGCCGGGGTCGACTCGCTTGGACATGCCGGTCTAGAAGCATCGTCGTTTGGGGTCAACGGTCTTCGGGTGTCGGCCTTTGATGTACCGGCCTTGGGGGCCATCGCTGGAGACGACGCTGGAGGCCGGCGCTAGAGTCGATCGGCCTTTGGGGCCGTCCAAAAAATTTTATTTTTCATGGGGTCAACTGGCCCCATCAAATGCCCCCCACACTCCTTGAGCTTGCGCGTCCCGCATCGGCTAAGCAAAAGGAGTGTAGAGCTTTTACCTTGGCGTCTTGCGCTGCCTTGGATGGATATCTGCGCGCCTTCTTCGGCTAGCTGAGGGCGGCCAGTAATTCTTTCCCAACGCGGGGTCCGGGAGTGAACCCCGGAGGGTGACCTGAGAGCCGGGCGTCGTCGGGTTCCTTTTGAACCATCTCGAGGGTGTGGGACCGCTGCGAGGGGCGACTCAGCCGGGCATGGAGCCTTTAGGGTCTTAACCGACTCGGGGGCACCGCCGTGCCGGGGCCGAGTGGTGTCCCATGGGCCGCGATGCCAGTGAGCTCCTTTTGAACCAGCCTGGGGGTCTGTGTTCCACCCAAGTGGCGACTCAGCCGGGTACGGAGCCTTTAGGGTCTTAACCAACTCGGGGGCACCGCTGTGCCGGGACCGAGTGGTGTCCTATGGGCCGCGATGCCAGTGAGCTCCTTTTGAACCAGCTTGGGGGTCTGTGTTCCGTCCAAGTGGTGACTCAGCCGGGCATGGAGCCTTTAGGGTCTTAACCGACTCGGGGGCACCGCCGTGCCGGAGCCGAGTGGTGTCCCATGGGCCGCGATGCCAGTGAGCTCCTTTTGAACCAGCCTGGGGGTCTGTGTTCCGTCCAAGTGGTGACTCAGCTGGGTACGGAGCCTTTAGGGTCTTAACCAACTCGGAGGCACCGCCGTGCCAGGGCCGAGTGGTGTCCTGTGGGCCGCGATGCCAGTGAGCTCCTTTTGAACCAGCTTGGGGGTCTGTGTTCCGCCCAAGTGGCGGCTCAGCCGGGTACGGAGCCTTTAGGGTCTTAACCAACTCGGGGGCACCGCCGTGGCGGGGTTGAGTGGTGTCCCGTGGGCCGCGATGCCAGTGAGCTCCTTTTGAACTAGCTTGGGAGTCTGTGTTCCGCCCAAGTCGCGACTCAGCCGGGTACGGAGACTTTAGGGTCTTAACCAACTCGGGGGCACCGCCGTGGCGGGGTTGAGTGGTGTCCCATGGGCCGCGATGCCAGTGAGCTCCTTTGAACTAGCTTGGGAGTCTGTGTTCCGCCCAAGTCGCGACTTAGCCGGGTACGGAGCCTTTAGGGTCTTAACCAACTCGGGGGCACCGCCGTGCCGGGGCCGAGTGGTGTCCCGTGGGCCGCGATGCTAGTGAGCTCCTTTTGAACCAGCTTAGGGGTCTGTGTTCCGCCTAAGTGGCGACTCAGTCGGGTACGGAGCCTTTAGGGTCTTAACCAACTCGGGGGCACCGCCGTGCCGGGGCCGAGTGGTGTCCCATGGGCCGCGATGCCAGTGAGCTTCTTTTGAACCAGCTTGGGCGTCTGTGTTCCGCCCAAGTGGCGACTCAACCGGTACGGAGCCTTTAGGGTCTTAACCAACTCGGGGGCACTGCCGTGCCAGGGCCGAGTGGTGTCCCATGGGCCGCAATGCCAGTGAGCTCCTTTTGAACCAGCTTGGGGGTTGTGTTCCGCCCAAGTGGCGACTCAGCCGGGTACGGAGCCTTTAGGGTCTTAACCAACTCGGGGGCACCGCTGTGCCGGGGCCGAGTGGTGTTCCGTGGGCCGCGATGCCAGTGAGCTCCTTTTGAACCAGCTTGGGTGTCTATGTTCCGCCCAAGTGGCGACTCAGCCGAGTACGGAGCCTTTAGGGTCTTAACCAACTCGGGGGCACCGCCGTACCGGGGCCAAGTGGTGTTCCATGGGCCGCGATGCCAGTGAACTCCTTTTGAACCAACCTGGGGGTCTGTGTTTCGCCCAAGTGGCGACTCAGCCAGGTACGGAGCCTTTATGGTCTTAACCAACTCGGGGGCACCGCCGTGCCGAGGCCGAGTGGTGTTCCGTGGGCCGCGATGCCAGTGAGCTCCTTTTGAACCAGCCTGGGGGTTGTGTTCGCTCAAGTGGTGACTCAGCCGGGTACGGAGCCTTTAGGGTCTTAACCAACTTGGGGGCACCGCCATGCCGGGGCGGAGTGGTGTCCCGTGGGCCGCAATGCCAGTGAGCTCCTTTTGAACCAGCCTGGGGGTCTGTGTTCTGCCCAAGTGGCGACTCAGCCGGGTACGGAGCCTTATGGTCTTAACCAACTCGGGGGCACCGCCGTGCCGGGGCCGAGTGGTGTCCCGTGGGCCGCGATGCTAGTAAGCTCCTTTTGAACCAGCCTGGGGGTTGTGTTCCGTCCAAGTGGTGACTCAGCCAGGTACGAAGCCTTTAGGGTCTTAACCAACTCGGGGCACCGCCGTGCCGGGGCCGAGTAGTGTCCCGTGGGCCGCGATGCCAGTGAGCTCCTTTTGAGAAACTTGGCACAAGGGAGGAAAAACTGTGTCGTCAGAAAGGACCTTTTTTATTACTCGTGCTTCTGGGAGTACATCATTGATAATATCGGCGGAGGTTGTCCGCATTCCAGGTACGTGGAATGGGCTTCCCGTCAAGCTCTCTAATTTGTATGCCCCCCGGTGGAACGCCTCGGCGACACGGTAGGGACCTTCCCAGTTTGGGGATAGCTTGCCCCCTCGGTAGGCTTTGATACCTCGGCCTTTCGTAGCACCAGGTCTCCACGACGAAAAACCTTGGAACGAACTCGGGCGTTGTAGTACTTAGCCGCTCACTGACGAAAGGTCGCCATGCGCAGTCTCACCCTGTCATGCGCCTCGTCGATGAAGTCTAGGTTGGCCCGGATCAGCGCGGGTTGCCTTCCTCATTGAAGGACTCCACACGTGGACTGGGCAATCCGATCTCGACGGGATGACGGCCTCGGATCCAAAGGAGAGGCTGAAAGGAGTTTCGCCCGTCGGGCTCTGGGCGTTGTGTGGTAAGCCCATATCACACTGGGGAGCTCTTCTACCCAGCGTCCTTTGGAGCCGTCCAGGCGAGTCCTGAGCCCTCTGAGGATGGTGCGGTTCATGACCTCAGCCTCCCCGTTGGTCTGGGGGTGGCCGACGAGGTGAATCGTGGCGAATGCCTAGCTCCTCGCAGAAGGTTTTGAATGCCTCGTTGTTGAACTGGCGACCGTTGTCCGTGACGAGGGTGTGAGGCAAGCCAAAGCGGCATATGATCGACTTCCAGAAGAAAGTCTTAACTTTGCTCTCCGTGATTTTGGCCAACGCCTCGACCTCGACCCACTTGGTGAAGTAGTCGATGGCGACCAGCAAAAATCTCCGCTGTCCTGAAGCTGGGGGGAACGGTCCAAGGATGTCCATTCCCCACTGGGCGAAGGGCCACGGAGCCGAGAGTGGGCTCAGCGGGGCAGCGGCTGACGCTGGATGTGCGCATGGCGCTGGCAGCCATCACACCTTTGAACTAGCTTGGCGCGTCCTCCTTCATAGTGAGCCAGAAGTACCCCTGACGGAGAGCCTTCTGGGCTAAGGATCTGCCCCCCAGATGATTTCCGCAAATGCCCTCGTGGATTTCTCTGAGGATGTAGTCGGCATCGGCGGGGCCTACGCACTTAAGCAACGGGTAGGAGAATGACCTTCTGTATAGGCGCCCGTCGAGGAGGATGAACTTGGAGGCCCTCCACTTGAGCAATCTGGCTTCGTTGCGGTCATCAGGGAGGGTGCCGTCGGCGAGATAGTGGACATAGGCGTCCATCCATGTAGGTTCCGGGTGAGCGGGAGGACTTCCTCCTCGCCCTCTATACTGGGCCTTTCCAGATATTCGATGTAGGCGTCCCTTGTCAGGCCGTCGGCGGAGGTAGCCAGTCGAGAGAGGATGTCGGCCTTTGCGTTTTCGCTTCGGGGGATGTAACTGATGCTGAAGTAAGGCAGTGAGGAGGTCAAGAGTTGAACCTTTTTAGATATTGCACCATAACGGGGTCGCGCGCCTCATACTCTCCGTTGATTTGCCCGAGACGAGTTGCGAGTCCGTGTAGGCTCTGAGGTGCTTTGCTCCAACCTCCTGGGCTAACCTTAACCCGGCCAGCAGGGCTTCGTACTCCGCTTGGTTGTTGGTGGCTTCAAAAAGAAATCTCAGGGCGCACTCGGTTCTCTCTCCCTCCGGCCCGGCAAGAATGAGGCCGGCGCCACTCCCTTGAGAATTCGATGCGCCGTCCACGTGGAGGATCCAGGTCTCTCCATCACCGCTCGGCTCGGGTCTGGGCTGCTCCCCAGGGACCTCCTTGAGATCTTCTTCCGCCCAAGTGCACTCGACCAGGAAGTCGGCCAGGACTTGGGACTTCAAGGCCGGTCGTGCTTGGAAAGAGATGTCGAATTCCCCCAGCTTGATGGCCCATTTGGCGAGTCGACCCGAAGTATCCGGACGGGCCAGGATGGCTCGGAGAGGTTGGTCCGTGAGCACCACAATAGGATGGGCTTGGAAATACGGGCAAAGACGCCGGGCAGAAACTATCAAGGCGAAAATGACTTTCTCCATTTTGGAATACCTGACCTCGGCATCATGCAGGACCTTGCTCACGTAGTAGACTGGCCTTTGGGTTCCGTCAGCGTCAAGGCGCACCAGGACTGAGCTGACGGCTTCTGAGGAGGCGGCTAAGTAAAGGAAAAGACTCTCCCCATCTCTCGGCTTGGAGAGGAGCGGTGGGGAGGATAGGAACGCCTTTAAGCCATCGAAAGCTTCCTGGCAGTCGTCCGTCCACGCAAAACCGTTCACCTTCCGCAGGGCCTTGAAGAAAGGCAAACACCTCTCCGCCGATCTGGAGAGGAAACGACTCAAAGCCGCTATCCTCCCGTTAGCCGTTGCACTTCCTTCTTGTTGGACGGCGGCCTCATGTCAAGTATGGCCCTGATCTTCTCTGGGTTCGCCTCGATTCCATGCTGGGTCACCATAAAGCCCAGAAATTTACCTGCCGTGACCCCAAAAGCACACTTCTTAGGGTTCAGCTTGACTTGGAAGCGACGGAGGTTATTAAAAGTTTCTTCCAGGTCAGAGATGTGGTCGGCGGCACGGGTGCTCTTTGTCAGCATGTCGTCCACGTAGACTTCCATGTTCCGGCCGAGCTGGTCCTGGAACACCTTGTTCATCAGCCGCTGATAGGTCGCTCCCACATTCTTGAGGCCGAAAGGCATCACCTTGTAACAGTAAATGCCTTTCTCTGTCACGAAGGAGGTGTGCTCCTCGTCGCCGGGGTCCATCCTTATCTGGTTATATCCGGAGAAGGCATCCATGAAGCTGAGAAGCTCATGACCAGAGGTGGAATTGACCAGCTGTCAATTCTTGGCAAGGAAAGCTGTCTTTTGGGCACGCCTTGTTGAGGTCGGTGAAGTCTATACAGATCCTCCAGCTCCCGTTTGCCTTGCGCACCATGACTACGTTGGCCAGCCAGCTTGGGTAGTGCGCCTCCCGGATGTGGCCGGCGCTGATCAGCTTGTTGACTTCCTCATCAATCGCCCTTTGTCGGTCGGGGACAAAGCTCCTCTTCTTTTGATGGATTGGACGGTGGCGTGGGTCGATGTTGAGCTTGTGGGTGACGACTTCCGGAGGGATGCCGGGCATGTCAGACGCTGACCAGGCGAAGACGTCCGAGTTAGCCGTAGGAAGCTAAGAGGCGCTCCCGGTCTTTCAGGGGAAGGAGTCCGCCCACACGGACGGTCCTTGCCGGGTCATCGTTGAGGGGGAAGTCAGGAGGTGCTCGGCGGGCTCCCCTCCTTTGGCGGAATCTCTAGGGTCGGATGCTTCCAGGGCCGGGTCGGCCTCCAAAGGGCTTGACGCCGCATGATAGCAAGGTAAGACCGGCTTATCTCCCCACGCATTTCTCCAACTCCTTCACTGGTGGGGAACTGCACCAGTAGATGTCGGATGGAGATAACCGCATCCAAAAGATTCAGGCCGGGACGCCCAAGAATGGCGTTGTATGCCAAAGGGACCCTCACGACTAGAAATTTCATGATTACGGTGCTTTGGCATGGCGGGGTTCCGGCCGTCACGGGCAAGGATATTTCGCCCTCGACCCTCACAGAATCTCCGATGAATCCGACTAGCGGGGTCGCAACGGGCTGAAGGGAGTCAACAGATAAACCCATCCGAACAAAGGCGTCGTAAGTAAGGATGTCAGCTGAGCTGTCACTATCAACTAAAATCCTTTTTACAGGGTGTTTGGCGATCGTCATAGCGACGACTACGCCTTCATTGTTTACATTCTCCATTACAACCGTCTCCCCCCGGGGCATTACATTATTTGGAGCATCCTCCCCCCTCGGCCGCTTGGATGCAGAGGCTGACCCCCAGGACACCATCCCGACGGTCCGCTCCATGGGGGTTTTGTCGACGGCGGCTTGAGCTGGTGGAGGCCCCATGATGGCCGGCAGTGGCTATTGCATCTTCTGGACGTACTTGCCGAGGTAGCCCCATTGGATGAGCTCCTCGATGGCCCGTTTCAAACTGTAGCAGCTGTCGGTGTCGTAGTCCCGGTGGAATCGACAGTAGCGGCTTCTGTCGTGGGATACACCCTTCTTCATGGGGGGAGGACGTTGAAGGTAGGGCTCGCCCTCGATCTCCATCAGGATGTGGGATCGAGGGGCAAGGAGAGGAGTGAGCTTACCCTTGTCGGGGACAGGGCTTTGCGCCTGTTGTCGGACCGGCGAGGTGGGTCGGATCGGCGATGTTGAGGAGGTCCGCTCGGCTCAGGGCGAGCGGATTTGTGGCTGGAGCCCTTCGAAGACTCCCGGCGAGTGAGGTCGGCTTCATCTGCCCGGATGTACTTCTGGGCCCGGAGGAGGAGGTCGGAGTAAGAGCTCGGGGGCTTCTTGTCCAAGGAGAAGGTGAAGCGGGACGGAAGGAGTCCCCGCTTCAGCGCCAAGGTGGCCACCGCATCATCGAGATGGTAGACCTCGAGGGCGGCGGTTTTGAATCGGGACACAAAGTCCCGCAGGGACTCTCCTTCCTTCTGGCGGATGGAGAAGAGGCTGTCCGCCACCCTCGGAATCCGGCGGCAGGCATCAAAGTGGGCCAGGAATGCCCTCTCCAGCTCCCGGAAGGAGTCTATGCTGTGGGGGACAGGCGTGAATGCCACACACGGGCGGCCTTCCGCAAGGTTGCAGGGAAGGCCTTGCAGAGAAGGGCGTCTGAGGTGCCTGGACTTGCATCATGGCCTTGTAGCTCTCGAGGTGGTCGAGAGGGTCGGTCGTACCGTCGTACGGGTCCACCTGGGGGAAGCGGAACCTGGAGGGGACCGGTTCCTCCAGTATGCGGCGGGTGTAAGGAGGACGAGTGTCAAACTCTTCCTCCGGCTGGTGTTTATCTTCCTGGCGAGCTCGTCGAGGCGCCGGTTGTACTCCTCCAGGCGTTCCTCCGCCTGGCGGTTGATCGTCGGAGCCCTTCGGGATGGCTCGGAGGAAGAAGAAGAAGAGGAAGCAGAAGATGGAGACGGAAGTCGGGACTTCCGCCTGGGTTCCTCGTGATGATGTGGCTTGGGAGGAAGCTCGCTGGGGCCGTGGCCAGGGGACCGCGGCCGCTTGGAGGGCTCGCGTCGAGGCTTCCTTGGGGAAACCTGACGTCGGCCAACGGCTCGTCGAGGAGAGCCTCCCTCGCCGACTGCTGGCTGGCGGGGGAGCAGTCTGGTGCTGGGTGGCCACGGACTGCTGCTGCTGGAGTCCGTGGACCATGGCAGTGAGATTCTGAACTTGCTGGGAGAGGGTTGCCAGCTGCTTCGCCATTTGGAGGGCGGCGTCCGGCGGCGGGCCGGCAACCGGAGGGCTGGTAGCAGGGGGATTGGCCTCCTGCTGTCTAGTTGGCGGGGGAGCCCTGTCGGGCAGCTGACGGAGGCGTCCTAGGCTCGTGTCACCACCATGGCTTCTAGGAGAAGAGAGGGGATGGAAGATGTAGCTCAGGGAAGACGTTGCTACTTTTTCTTATCCCCCTACCTGGCGCGCCAATCTGATGACGCTCGATCACCCCTCCTGGACGTCGGAACGAAGGCTCTTCTTCTTCACCGGGTTGCCTGCAAAGAAGTCCCAAGACCGGAGAGGGTTCTCCGGTGGGACCCTCCGACGCCCAAGTTAGTGACAGAGGTCACAGTAGAGAAGGAGCTCGAGAGAGCTCTTGAGGAGGGAGAGGTCTCAGAAGGATCAGGTAGTTCCTTTGAGAGTTAGGGCATGAGTGCGTAAATGTGCGTTACCTTGTTTTCGACGTAATTTACCCTTTTATAGGGGTTGACGCTGGCACCATCACGTGGGATTTCGTGAAGTCAGAAGGTCTGCTGAGCCATTGCGTGATCTGGGCTGGTTGGTGGGTTACGTCCCATCAGCAGCAGGGCTGTTGGGTGGCGCACATCGCGCCTGACGTTGTCGGGCGGCGTGCGTCAGAGAGGTGGTTTTTTGAACCGCTGGGGCTGATCTGGCGGGAACCGGGGGGTCCCGTCTTGTCAGGGCCGAGCTGGGTCGACCTGAGATGGCCGGGGCCCAGCCAGCCGGCAAGGCAGTGCCGGGGCGGGGCCGAATCGGTGGTCTTCAAGACGATGGGGCCGAGTCAAGCCGGCCGGGGATGGCCTTGGCCGACTCGGCGGGACCGGAGACACCAGGGCCGAGTCGGGCCGGCCGGGGACGGCCTTGGCCGACTCGGCGGGACAGGGATGCCGGGGCCAAGTCGGGCCGGCCTGGGGTGGCCTTGGCCGACTCGGCGGAGCTGGAGATGCCGGGGCCGAGTTGGGCCGGCCTGGGATGGCCTTGGCTGACTCGGCGGAGCTAGAGATGCCGGGGGAGTCGGGTCGGCCTGGGATGGCCTTGGCCGACTCGACGGAGCTGGAGATGCTGGGGCCGAGTCGGGCCAGCCTGGGATGGCCTTGGCCGACTCGGCGGAGCTGGAGATGCCGAGGCCGAGTCGGGCCGGCCTGGGATGGCCTTGGCCGACTCGACGGAGCTGGAGACGCCGGGGCCGAGTCGGGCCGGCCTGGGATGGCCTTGGCCGACTCGGCGGAGCTGGAGATGCCGGGCCGAGTCGGGCCGGCCTGGGATGGCCTTGATCGACTCGCGGAGCTGGAGATGCCGGGGCCGAGTCGGGCCGGCCTGGGATGGCCTTGGCCGACTCGGCGGAGCTGGAGATGCCGGGGCCGAGTCGGGCCGGCCTGGGATGGCCTTGGCCGACTCGGCAGAGCTGGAGATGCCGGGGCCGAGTCGGGCCGGCCTAGGATGGCCTTGGCCAACTCGGCGGGACAGGAGACGCCGGGGCCGAGTCGGGCCGGCCTGGGGTGGCCTTGGCCAACTCGGCGGGACCGGAGATGTCGGGGCCAAGTCCGGCCGGCCTGGGTGGCCTTGGCCGACTCGGCGGGACGGAAGATGCCGGGGCCGAGTCCGGTCGGCCTGAGGTGGCCTTGGCCGACTCGGCGGAGCTGGAGATGCCGGGGCCGAGTTGGGCCGGCCTGGGGTGGCCTTGGCCGACTCGGCGGAGCTGGAGATGCCGGGGCAGAGTTGGGCCGGCCTGGGATGGAAGCGCCGGGGCCGGTTGAGAAGTGCCGGGGCCGGCTGGGAAGATGTCGGGGTCGACTCGCTTGGACATGCCAGGGTCAACTCGCTTGGACATGCCGGTCTAGAAAGCGTCGTCGTTTGGGGTCGACGATCTTCGGGTGTCGGCCTTTGATTTGCCGGCCTTGGGGGCCATCACTGGAGACGACGCTGGAGGCCGGCACTAGAATCGATCGGCCTTTGGGGCCGTCCAAAAAATTTTATTTTTCATGGGGTCAACTGGCCCCATCAGAAACCATAACCCTTAAATAGGTTAATTTCTAATATGGCCCCTCATCAAATTAGAAATAGCATAAGTATCTACACAATGGTTTTTCATGATAATTATGCCCTTAGCCACTTTATACCAAATTGATCAATTTCATTGGCTAATCAAATAATGGTATAACACATTTGTCATGACATGTGTTGCCCTAAATAATTGTTTAAATTTCTAACAATCTCTTATGGGCCACATATGTATCCTTATAAATGTGTTAGACTTTATGAGCTCAAAACTTTGCCATTATAAACATAAGGCATATCGGAACAATCTCGTCTATTAATTGTATCAATATAGGACCAAAGCGGTTTTCGTTAAATTAATCTTAACTAGACCTATCAATGATTACTAACATTAACACAACCAAATAACATACATCAATCATGAAATGTGTAGTATGAAAATCACATGAATATGATCAGTACATGTCGATTTTCAACTGGTTCAACCTTGCTGTAGTGAGATCAACTTGACTTTATTGTACAAAGTGTAATAAACCGAATGCCTTAACTTTATTTCTGATAAGAAAAATTGTCCATAATATAAAAGTGTTTATACACATAAAAATAAACATAGAACATAATACACATAAATGACAAACTCCCACTAAATTTGAGATTCACTATATTTCAGAATGCTCATACTTGCTGGCTCATGAAAGACCTTTGGAGAAACCCCTTTTGTAAGAGGGTCTGCAATCATAGAGTTTGTTCCCAAATATTTTATGTAAATCTGTCCACTTTGTACCCTTTCTTTAACAATTAGGAACTTGATATCAATGTATTTGGACTTTGATGAACTCCTATTATTGTTAGAATATAAGACTGCTAATCTATTATGCTCACCTTTCGTAACCTATTTAAACTCGCATCTTCTTTCTTCGCGTCATCCATATGTCTGTTTGTAAACAAATTAACAGAGCCTAGTTAGTTTATGCAAGCTCACATATCTCGCGTCAAATAACTAAATGCATGGATGCGCGCTCTACCGAGTACAACTGCTTAGAATCAAACAACTGAGCCTCCTAATCATTCTGATGCCCATATCAAAAAGTCCAATAGCCCACGCCAACCATCAACCATCTGACTCATTTTCCTCTTAAGAAATCCAGGTAATGGTGTTTTACCGCTTTACATGAGGACACATAAAGCATGCCAGAGGAGCCGAAAGAATTCCCCCGCGTATAACAAGACATCTTCCGCGTGGCGCCATCTTTTAAGTTCAACTCTGGTCATGCTATATTTTTCTAATCACAAATTGATGATAACAAGAGAACAAATAATATAGAGGACACATCAATGTAACCATTAAATTTTTGCAACACCAAATACGCTTAAAAGTCGTGACCTCCAGATGACATGAATTGCGGGTATCACATAATAAAGGCTGGCCATTTATTTGTAATTGCTACATGAAAAAAACGGATCACAGAGGGGGACAATATATATATATATATATATATATATATATATGTTCCAATAACCAGATAGTAGAATAAGATTCCTAAGAGATGCAGCTTATAATTCTGCAGCATCAACACACCACGCCTCAAAACAAACCCCACAGAATTATTTATGGTTCCGAACCAGAATCGCACCGGCAAGCATATATCAATATCTAAAAATAAACCGACCGGACAAAAACATCCAGTCTTACATGAAATGAAAGATTTAAAACCTAAGCATCTACCCTCTGACAGGGTGAGCTCAACCAATCAATAACTTGTTCTCGTCCAAGAAGTTGTACGTGGGTACCTCCAAGTTGAATGGAGCAGGGCCTTTGCGGATTCTGCCAGATATATCATAATGAGAGCCATGGCAAGGGCAAAACCAGCCCCAAAGTCCCCAGCATTGGGTAGAGGAATGCAACCAAGATGAGTACAGACGCCGACAACCACAAGCCACTCTGGGTTCTTCACCCTAGCTGAATCCTCCTGGGGATCACGAAGAGATGCCACATCCACGCTGTTAGCCAGCTTGATATCATCCTCTGTACGGCGCCTTATGAACACTGGCTTCCCACGCCACTTCACAGTCACTGTAGCCCCTGACTCGATGCTAGAGAGATCAACCTCCAGAGAGGCCATAGCAAGGACATCTTTACTAGCAGACATGCTCAAAACAAACTTTAGTATAAGGAGGCGAACCAAAGATGCATAGATGAATCTACCACCAGTCAAAACAAAATAGGCAAATGCTCGCTTGCTAGGATCCCCTGGGGGAAAGCGCTCATGATTGTATTCATCATAGACAATCTTAGAGGTTGGGTTCTTCACAGCTGCCACTGTTGCAGGAAGGTCGGCTAACCCCACATCCTGATGTCTTGGAATGAGAGATTCAGTAGAAAACCCTGAACAGTCAAAAGATTAAAAATGAAAAATTTACCGATTATATTTATCTTCATTGCCATTCACGATTTCATCCCCACAAATCAAAAGAGAGATACCAGAGTTTACACAAGATTGAGAAGCAAATAAGCAAATAGAACTGAAGATGAGCAATCATGTATTGCAGATGACACCAACTACAATAAGGTGGACAGAAGCAAAAGATTATCATTACAGCTGCAAAGAAAAAACTAATTATTGCAGAAAATGAACTTATCAAACATGTACGCATTCATGATTCAGCACTCAATCCAATCCACCAATCTTAAAATAATGAATATGGTCAATATCCATTAACCACAGGTTGATCTGCTTCAGATGGAGAAGGAACATGGTTTCCAAAGGGCATTTCTTACGTTACAAATATCGCTCAATCAATCAACCCTTATCACATCAATTTGCCCAGGTTGTGTTGGTAATGAAAACATTTGTGTACGTGATAAAACCCTTAATAAGAAGAAGACAGACAGACATTCATTACTCTGGCAAGCACCAAGGTTAAAGGAAAATCAGAAATAGCAGGTTTTCAACTGAGCACATAAAATCTAATCCTTAGAGCCCAAACAGCCCTATGTCAAACTTATTAATACCATACAATGGAATGCTCAGGAAGGTTCGTTGATGGTACACTTTGCAAGACCTCATGATCAAACAACTTCCTACTTCAAGTTCACAGATTATTACACTTCCCTGGACCCCTGGCAAGGTCATCATTATCCGTCAAGTGGCATATTGATGGCAGGTCAGCAACCCTGTCAAGAGAGGCTCTGCTGAGGAAGTTTGACTCCTCCAATACATCAACATCAAGAGGCGTCTTGCATGAATTGAATGTGCTTTAATTAATATAAGAAATGCTCAAGACTAATATATATGGCCAACAAGAGTTAGCCATACAGACTTCTCAGTGTCACTTAAAATCCCTGACGATTTATTGCAGGGGAAAAAAGTCATGATCCCTAGGGAAAATAGAAGAAATGTATGAGGTTCATCATAAGCAGATTTGATTGGTCAGCTGGGGATATTTAGCTGGAGGATGTTTAAAAATGACCAGGTCTCAATCAAAGCTACAAATGCAACAAGTTGGGCTGGTTCCTTGGCTACACCCGACCTGATGTCTTTGCATATCTTGGGTCTAGAAACTACTCTAACTGCTTGCTATGAAGTTAGGAACTAGTTCAGTTGAACTTTTGTAGACCTAACACTAATAAGGTTTTAAACTATACTAAGATAATCTAACAAAACAAGAATTCAAATCAAAGGTTGGTTGAGAGCTTAGTTAGTTGTGGGCTAAACAACTTGCTTGCACTCCCACAGCAAATTGATCTTTGAAGAGTAATTTTACGGCACTCATCACCATCATGCAGACCACAATGAACCAAGAAAATAACATGGAAGTAAAAAGTTATATAGGGGCAGGGTAAGAAAAGTTGTAATTTTGCCAGCATAATTTAGAAAATAATAAAAGCATTTACAACAATCAAATAAAACAACTCTCATTCAAAGAACAATTAGGCAACGTCAAGAAAATCTTTTAGGAGAAGTTTATAAAATAGTGGATATGTAACAAAACCAACCTTGAGAAGAAAAAATCACTCATTCATCATATTTCATGTCATGGACAAAAATTTGAACGTGCTTTTCCTATGCCAACTTAGATCAAACAATAAGATATGACCTTGTGCTTGCTTTAGCAACAACACCACTGTGATGGTAAATTTTACATCACCAGAGAAATATATTTGTTCTTTAATCCTAAGATTCTTATGCTGACGAAAGGTTCTCTTTTTACTATCTCAATTGAGCTCTATTTTAATTGAAAGAAAATACAAAAAGGAAATCAGGGAAAAAAAACATCAGCATAGAATCTAAGAGCCACACCTTATCAATGACACATCTTGTATCAACTTCTTTCTGGTGGAGAATCTTGTTAATGCTTGCTTGTATGATATAGCCTCTCACCTCACTCGGCATAGTTAGCCTCTTTCCCCTTCCTGAACATAAGACCATGAAAATATAATTTTATTTTGAGTAGTCTATTCTGACTTCACAACCATCCCTCACTTTCAGTTTACATGTTCACCGTTCTTCATAACATTGATGCACCTCTTCCATGCAAAAGCCAACTTAAATCTACTTCAACAAACTCAGAATAAGGACAATGAAAATGATTTGAGTAAAAGCCTTCAAATACCCTAAGGTTGTATTTGGTGCATGGCCAGGTAATCCTGAATGGTAATATGGATTACTACAAATATTACCACTTGATAGATTACAGTAATGTTGATTACTGTGTTTGGTATACACAAGTAATGCTACAATAATATTGATTATTGTGTTTGGTATGACAAATAGATTACCAGTCATATAACATCAAATTTTCAAAATACCTTCAATTTAAATTTATTAAAAAAATATATATTATATATATTTGATTTTAAAAAAATTGTATTTATAAATGAGCTATCGATCAGTTTCGCGGTGTCTGGAACGGCCGTGGAGTCGTTGGGCTGCGGAGATCCGCGGCCCGACTCCCTGACTCGCGCGAAATAGGGTGTGGCTCGGAACCTTCAACACGGAGGTTTCAACAAGGTCGGTAAAAAGGATATGAGTAGAGAGTGATCAAAGGAAGGGCAATCTTGTCAAAAAATAATTTATGAGATTACCACATCTCTGGTAATGTGGATAACCATCCCTTCTATGGTAATCTAGATTACCACTACAAGATAAATTTTCATTCAAAATACGTACCAAACATAGTTATCTGATGAGCCCCTTTTAAATTATCAGTAATCTGGATAGATTACCTGCTACCAAACACCCCCTAATAGTTTATCCTAATAGTTAGCTCTCCCTTTATCACTGTTTCACAATTTTGATCCATCTCACAAATGAACATGCATAAACTCTATAAAGCTTGCCATAACCAAAATTGCCCAAACATTCTAGATCCCTCTTGATGGGCTTGCGAAAGGTCAGCATCAAGTCATGCTAACTGTTGCTGCAGAAATATGTCCTTCGACTCGGGCACGATCGGGCTCCCTCTGGCGACCTACAAAACAGTCCTCACGCAAGAGGCGTTGGGGGTGGCCCTCCGCGGAAGACCCTTCGACGCTCAAGTCAACGGGATCGGCAATCAACAAATGTGAGAAGGTTTTGCTGAAGAGTCTCTCCAGGGGTGGCTCTCGAGAGCTTTGAGCAGAGCGTTAATATGGGAAGGGTGAGCAGAGGTAGAAGAAGAGTAGGCCAGTAAGCAAGTGCGCATACTGAGAAGCCGAAAGACGGTTCTATTTATAAGGGATCACCTGATTCCTTGGGAGCATCGTGGATCCGAAAGCCGTTAGGATTCGAATCCAGTTTGTTATGAGTCAGTAAGATTTGTATCTCGTTAGTTAGAGGATCGACGGCTGGGAGAGCTGGTTGATGTCTTGGGATTCAGAGACGGTGTAGGCTCCAGGGCTCTAGGCCACTCTTGGGTGTGATTTTTGTTTGAATTCTTCCGCACGGATTCCGCAGAGGTGCTTGAGTGCTTCAGTCTGGCCGGGGCATAAGGATAGGAATGGCTCGGCTAGGGCCGAGAGATAGGAACAGCTCGGCTGAGGTCGAGAGATGGGGGCTCGATGAGGCCAAGAGACAGGGATAGCTCGGCTAAGGCCGAGAGATAGGAACAACTCGGCTGAGGCCGAGAGTGTTATAGCTCGGCTGAGGCCGAGAGTCAGGGATAGCTCGGCTGAGGCCGAGAGATGTGATCCAAGCCTTGGGAGTCCTTGGCTCGCTGAGGGGCTAGGGCCCCGATCCACTGAGGCTAATTCATCTCTAGGGGTATTGCACAGCAAGTGGGAGTCAGGGTTGATCCTAACCCCTTGCATGATTATTAATGCAGCGGCAAT
Source organism: Calamus simplicifolius (assembly GCA_900491605.1). NCBI lineage: Eukaryota > Viridiplantae > Streptophyta > Magnoliopsida > Arecales > Arecaceae > Calamus > Calamus simplicifolius. Next base: position 104,320 of record UESW01004174.1, on the reverse strand, counting down.
TTTACCCTCAATACATGCCCCCTACTCCCTAATTCGAAGCGTAGGTTCAGGCGTAGGGAGTACAACTCCATATGGCACGATCTGAATGGGTTTGGATTTGACAGCCTGCGTAATGATGCCCTAATTAATGCTGCACGGCCACCTTGCCTTTACGGGACAGATATGTTGCTCTAGGGGCAATGGTTGGGGAAGTACCACGTAGCAAATCCCGATTTTTACGGCGCCTACAACGGCGGTTCCAGGCGTTCCGATCAAGATGCCTTATCTTCTCTTTGAGGCGATTTCCTTCGGGGAAAAGCAAAGTCGAAACTGCGCCATTCAATTTCGCAGCGCCCTTTTGTTCCTTCTTGAGGATCTTGTTCCCCTTCTTCCTTTGCAACGTCGCTCGGTGTTTCTTTTAACCAACAGCATGGTGAGGCCTAGCGACCTGATTTCAGAGATTGCTGCTGAAGATTTGAAGAGAATATGCCAGAAGTATGGCATTCCCTCGGATGTCATTTTACGGCTACCGGAGCCCGAGCATAGCGTCTCGCAAGAGCTGAAGGGCGGGATCTTTCTTTACGAAGATAGCCTGAAGGCAGGCTTCCGACTTCCCCTTCACCCCTTAGTGAAAGAGATCATGAGGTTCTATAATATCTGTCCGACAATGGTGGCTCCTAACAGCTGGCGGAGTATCATCGGGTTTATCTCGATGTGTAACCAGGTTCAGGTAACAGCAACTCTGTCCCTGTTCCGTGTTTGTTACCATCTGATGTCCGAGAGAGCTCGAGTGGTCCTATATCGGACCTCGGAAGTCATTCAGGACGATCATGGATAAACCGTCGTCCATAAAGGAATGGAAAGTTCGATTCTTTATCGCCGAAGAGAACATCGGTTCCGGCTTCCCGCGGGGATAGGGGAACCCTGTTAGAGATATGGAAGCGCATCCAACCCTATCCGAACGGGAGGAGGACCTAGGGGTCCTTGACGGTCGAGTGTTCTCGGCCAATGTTTTGCTATCGGAGGAGGCTCTTTTTGCCGTCGGACTTAGCCCCGTCGACGTACAAGGTAAGTCTTCTTCTTTCTCCCTTCCATTGATTTTATTCGAGCGAGTATGTCTCAGTCTGATTGCTTGCCTACTACACTTGCAGCCAAAAAATCTGCGCTGGAGGGCCGCATAAAGAAAAGTTGGGCAAGCGCCCGAGAGAGGCTGGTAGTGCAGAAAGGCGTAAGCCTGAGAAGAAGGTTCGTCATTCTGAAGAGCACTCATCGGAGGCTTGGCGAGTCAGGCTAGCCCGCGCTCTTTACCATCGAGGAAAGAGGATGTGAGGGAGCCGACAGTGAGAGAGGGGTCCCCTCAGTTGGAGGGAGCAATAGTCATGATGGAGGAGCAGAGGGCGGAGGAGGACCCAAAGAGGATGGCCGAGATCCCTTGTCCTTTGGTGGTGGAGATAGTGGATAGCCCGGACGAGGCTCCGTCGAAAGTTCAGGGTAGGCCTATCATTGAAGGGCCTCCCTCGAGGGATTAGAGGGCGGCGACGTTAGGCCATCGATAATGGAGGCTCGGGAGGAATTTCCTGCTGGAGAGCTTCCTCCTGAAGAGGTCAGAGGAGCTGGTGAACAGATCGAGGCCTCGGTGGAGCTCACGGGGAGGAGCAGGCGCCGATGATTGAAGAAGGTCCCTCGGTGAGGAAAGAGGACAGGATGATGACCTTCCAGCCGAAGCCTCTCCCACTAGAAGCCTTGGGAACATTGAGGCCTGGGCTGGCCGAGTTATCCAAGGAATCGCAGGCCAGGCTTTTGCTGAAGGAGGCCAGGAGATTGAAAGCTTCTCAGTCTGAGGTTGCCCGGACTGATCCCTCAGATGGGCAGCCTGGGAGTTCGGATCCGGCTATCGAGGAGGCGTTCTCTGCTCTGATGAAGTCGGCGCTGTATCCGAGCGCGGGTCCCTCGATGAACGAGTTTGCAGACTTGGATCTTATCGACGCCGCGTTCGGTCAGCGAACGCAACGAAGGATATTCATCTCCTTCCTGAAATCAACAATTATGCCCTCATGGAGCTAGCCAGGTCTTACACCTCCCGGATGAGTTGCTATTCCAGAGTAGTGGGCGCTTTCTGATTAACTTGACCGCGCTTCCTTATTCTTATTTGAGTTTTGTTTCGCAGTGCGCTCTGATCACTAGGGCATTATGCTGGCGCTTGAGCCTGGCGACAGGGGCCAGCATCAGGCCAAGAGAGTCAGTACCGAGCTCCGATTGCGAGCAGAGGCGTCTGACAAATTTGAGCGAGTCCTGAACACCGCCAACAAGAACTTGGCAAGGGCGAGGGGATTGCATCATGCCGCCCTCAACGATGTATCCAGATTAAGGCTCGAAGTTAAGGAGCTACATGGGCTTCGAGCGAGGTATGACGAAATATGCTTGGAGTTATTGCAGGTCACATCAAGATATGCCGAAGAAATGGAAACTGCTAGAAAGCAGCTCGATGAAAGTCGAGACAGGCTGGGGAGAGAAGCTGCCGAGAAGAATCGCCTGAACAGAATGCTTGGCGAGTCGGAGAAGGTCGGCAGCTAAATCATTGCATTGTTGCTAGGGATGACAGGATCAGATGGCATCAGAAGAAAATGGCCAAGCTTGATAACGAGCTCTCCCAGTCCAAGGAAGAAGCCAACAGCATGCAGTCGAGGATCAACGACCTCAAGGACAGGATCAAGCTGGTTAAGGCCGACAAGCTGAGGGCCCTCGGTGAGGTCGAGGAATTAACCAGGAGATTAGCTGGCAGGAGGAGGTACGATATCGTCTTTTTAATCTTCCTATCGGCTTATTGTTGCATCGGCTAACCCTGTGTTTGCAGGCGTTTAGAGCAGAGTGGAGCGAACCAGACCGAAATTGAACCGGGACCCGAAGGCCAAGCCGGTCCCAATATAAAACCAAGACCCAGAATAACCGGTCAACCCAGGAACCGGAACCGGTTTAACGGGATGTCATCGATGGTTGAAAGTGAGCTCAGAGCTTCGTCAAGGGCTCAAAAGGCAGGTCGCCGAGACTGAGGAGCAAATCGTCTCACTCCAGAGCCAAGTTGTCGAGGCTGAAAGGCATCTCGCCATACTTCAGGACAAACAAGATGCGACTTGTGCCGAGGCTTTTCAGCTTGGCGCGGAGGAGGTCCGAACTGGAATATCTCGGGAGCATCCGGAATGGGACCTCTCCTTTTTGGATGTTGAACCCTTTGAGGCCTGTACCCCGGGGCCGAAGAAGTCGAGTATAAAAACATCTCAGACGTCGATCTTGACGCAATTTTGGGCTCTAGCGATGCCGCGGCTCCCGAAGGATACTCCAAGCTTACCGCCGAAGGAAAAAACGACTTTTGAAGTGGGCGAAGCGAGCCAAGCCTCTCCGAGTGTTGCTGAGGATACCGTTGGGACTGATCCAGCCCCTGATCCTTGAGGGTCATTTGTGTATTTTTTGCTTTTCGGATTTGTAGTCTGATCGAAATTTCTGATGAATGAGTTTTTTCACCTCTATTTGTTTGTCTTTCTGGCTGATCTTTTACCTTAAGCTTTCTTCCGACTGCAAACGAATTATAACTCATTCGCGCTCTTAGGTCGATTGAATTCGGGCTAGAATAAGCGTCTCGGTCGAGGCCGAGGTATAAGGATTACCCGATTTGTCCGAAGTAGAGAATGAGCATGCTCGGTCGAGGCATAAAATGGTCGGTGCTGCCGAGGAACATAGTTCCAGTCCCGCTCGAAGCGGGTAAGGAAATTTGCCCCGCCGAGGTATTGGATAGCTCGACTGGAAATGGTCGAGAATCGCAGGGGTATCCTGGTTAGAGCCGAGGTTAGATAGTTCGGCTTGCCCGAAGTGGAGAAATGGGTATGTTTTCAACCGAGGTATACGAAGTAGCTTTGTTGAAGAGTATTTCGCCTTTGTCAGGGGCATTTACTCCGTTGGTCTTTTCCAACGCAAGTCTTTTAGTGTACGTGACAAGCAATCGATCGCCATTGGATGGTGTCGTTTTCGGAAAGGATTTCCCCGGCCTGCCCGTATCTCAACGACCTGCAGCCGATCTCATGCATTTAAGGTTTTTGATTCAAGATCAAGGGGAGATCTCTTGCCTTTCGTCACAGCTTGGGAAATGCATTTGGCATGCTTCGAGAAATAATTCTTTTCCTCTGTCCTCCCACGTGACAACGGGGTATGCTGTTTCAAATTTCGAGGGCTTATTTGCCTATAAATTGGAGAGAACGGGCCGTGTTAGGCTATCTCTCGGGACTTTGTTCTCCTGTGAAAGCTCTCATGATGTCTATGTATCTGAGGTTGAGAGTGGAGAGACTGAGTTCTCCCTTTGCAAGTCGACTTCTCCCGGATAGTTGGGGTGATGGAGCCGCTGAAGAGCAGCTCGTCCTCAAGAGAGGAGTTTCGGAGATCATATGGAGAGCGCACGGGAGGTCCGCAGAGATCACATGGAGAGCGCACATATGCTTCCTGTGTGTCCTTTGTGGTTTGCTGCGGGGGTCGCAGGGTAGGAAGTGCATATGTACCCCGTAGCACGCACGGACTTTTCCTTCTCCCTCGGGTTGGATTCCCTTAGCTCATCCGGCTGGGGGATCTTTTGCCTGTGAAGAGGGAGTTGAGAGCGGTGCTGATCTGCTTGTCCCCCGCTTTTCACAATCGGGCAGTGTCCAGCAGCCCGGCATCCCACTTGGGGGAGACGCATCCTCAGCATCAGCATCCACAGGTCTTCCTTCTATTCTTGGATTTCTTTGCTCATCCAGAGGACCCGTGGGAAGCCGGCCTGGCCTTAACCGGCTGTTCAGGGCGAGCTGATTGGTTGTCTGATCTCTTGGGTCAGATGCCGAAACATCATTATTAATCGAAGCTGACTGAAGCAGTCCGATTGAGCTATTTACTCGTTTTTATTTCCTATGCCACGATGCACTTGTAATGCCTCTTAGGAGGTTGTAACTCTTTTTCATTGATGAAGAAATAAAGAAAGTTTTATTCTTTCTTCATTTAGCATCTGCTTCTTTTTCGATGGGATTATGTTTGAGAGTTGCTACACCCATATCACGCTTTTGTATCATAGCATATTTTGGCAGCGTTCTCGCTACCTTGTTTTTGCTAAGACCGATTTTCGGTCCCCAGTGGAGAAAAGCGTTTATCCTTGCTTGGGTCAGAGGTAGACCTAGATGGTCTTGTGAGCCCACGTGGTGAGCATGATCTCGTTTGTAGAACGAAGCAGGTATTTCTTCGGAAAGAGATAGCTCGTATGTCTTTACGGTTGAGTAGAAGGAGTTTGCTTACTTCTGCCGAAGTATCATTGCGTCAGAGAGTTTGAGAGATTACTCGTCTAGGCCGGAGCTTCAGATAACGTTTCATGAGTACATCATTTGACTTGACCGAGGTTTCAAATAATACATCACCCGATTGTAGTCGAGGCTTCAGAATATCACTCGGTTGTTGCCGAGGTTTAAGAATATTGCTCGGTTGTTGCCGAGGCTTCAGAATATCGCTCAGTTGTCGCCGAGGTTTTGGAATATCGCTCGGTTGTTGCCGAGGCTTCAAAATATCGCTCGGTTGTTGCCGAAATTTCAGAATATCGCTCGTTGTTGCCGAGATTTCAGAATATAGCTCGGTCATTGCCGAGAATCACTCGGTTGTTGCCGAGCTTCAGAATATCGCTCGGTTGTTGCCGAGGCTTCAGAATATCGCTCGGTCGTTGCCGAGACTTCAGAATATCGTTACCGAGGATTCAGAATATCGCTCGGTCGTTGCCGAGGATTTTAGAATATCACTCGGTTGTTGCCGAGGATTTGTGATAGTTTACTTGGTCCTTACTACAACTGTGGATTCAGGCGAACGGCCAAAGAGGATGGGGGCTACCCGAGCGATGGAAGGGGCGCCTGAAGCCTGTAAATCGGTCACTCTCGAAGAGGGCGAGCCATGTTGCTCCAATGTTGGCCACTGATACACTCTTTCCTCCGCGTTTTTTCGAGGATGCCTGATTCGAGGAAGTCTGGCAGACTTTCGAGGATATTTACTTCGAAAATGGTCCGGCTGATCGGAGGGAGTCTAGTCCCGAGAAGGGAGCTCCTTGAGCGCCCCAACGCTATTAATGATCCTCTTCGACGAGAGGCGGAACTCTTCGTTTCCCACGAGCGCCCACTAAGGTGGTGACTCGTGGTGATTTTCTACGGGCTGAGATTAATGGCTCGAACGATCGAAATATTCACCAGGAGCGATTTAAATACGGATGAGAAGGATGCCTCTGTTAGTCATCTTTTCAGCCGATCTCCCAAGAATTCCTGGGTTCTGAGACGACGTCTGGAGGTGACGGGCGATCAACCATGGCACCGAGCAGCGGCGCTATTGGCCATGGGAGGTCCCAGGGGAACCGCGTTACGATAACCGTCGATGGGAAGGCCCTGGCGTTAATGTTCACGGATCACAAGCGGCTCCAGAAGACGACCGAACAATATGGACCGTTTCTATGAGAGAAGTCGAGCTCCTTCGCCATGCCAACAACCGGCTGGAGGGGGAAGTAGCATCCCTTCGACGAAAGGTCGCCGAGTCATCTCAGCATGGGGAGGGTTCGGCGGCTTCTCAGCATGGGGAGGGTTCGGCGGCTCCCGGAGAAGATGATAAGGCCAGTGAGGGCTTATGTATCTTTTTCTTTCATTTTGCCCTTTTTGTGATGAATGAAAAAGAGGATTTTTGCAACTTTTGTGTCCGCTGTTATCTCTAAATGTTTGTTCTTATCACTCGGCCTTGGCCGAGATTTTTGATAAGTGACGCTTTCGGCTCTGACCGAGGCTTTTAACAAGTAACGCACTTCGGCTTTGGCCGAGGCTTTTAATAAGGAGATGCACTTCAGCTTTGGCCGATGCTTTTATTCTACGGTACCGGCCGGGGCTTGTAAGCTGTCCGAATCGGTCAAGTTTTCTTTACCATTCGGTCCGGCCGGGGCTTGTAAGCTGCCCGAATCCGGTCGAAGTTTTCTTTGCCATTCGGTCCGGCCGGGGCTTGTAAGCTGCCCGAATCCGATCGAAGTTTTCTTTCATTCGGTCCGGCCGGGGCTTGTAAGCTGCCCGAATCCGATCGAAGTTTTCTTTACCATTCGGTCCGGCCGGGGCATGTAAGCTGCCCGAATCCGGATGGAGTTTTGGAATCACTTGGTCCGACCGGGGCTTGTAAGCTGCCCGAATCCGAATGGAGCTTTGGAGATCACTTGGTCCGATCGGGGCTTGTAAGCTGCTCGAATCCGGCCAAAGGCTTAGAGATCACTTGGTCCGGCCGGGGCTTGTAAGCTGCCTGAATCCGGCCAAAGGCTTGGAGATCACTTGGCCTCCAGCCGCACTGGGGTACTCGGCCATATCAAGTCTTTGTGAAATAGGACTCGGCCCAGCCGAGGTACGGAGATTTAGCTCAAGACTCGGCCCAGCCGAGATACGGAGATAGCTCGGTTGTGCCGAGAATGGATGCGTAAGTAGCATCTGTTTTCTATTATGACTTTTTCGAAAAAACGATTGTAGCGATCATGCTGCGAATAATAGAAACAAGATGTCAAAGCTGCAAATGGGGCAAGTCTATAGAAAGCGTACCCTACTAATAGTATATGCAGAGATTGTCCGAATTCCACGTCCGAGGAATAGATTTTCCGCTCAGATCCTGGAGCTTGTAGGTGCCAGGTTCGATGACTTCCGCCACTTGATAGGGGGCCTTCCCAGTTCGGAGACAGCTTTCCTTGCTTTAGTGGCTTGGAGACGGATGCTTTCTGAGGACAAGATCGCCGGGTAAGAAGGATTTCCTTTGACTCTGGAGGCGTAATAACGAGCCACTCTTTGCTGGTATGCAGCTACTCTAATTCGAGCTTTTCTCTGATCTCTTCCACCAGATCAAGGTTGGTGCGAGCTGCTCGTCGTTGGCTTCCTCGAGTAGCTCTCCACTCGTGGAGAAGGAAGCCCTATCTCCACGGGGATGACGGCTTCCGCGCCGAAGGCCATTCGGAATGAGGTCTCGCCAGTGGGGATTCTCTGGGTGGTGCGGTAGGCCCATAGGACGTGGTGAAGTTCATCCGCCCACTTGCCCCGGGCTCTGGCAAAGCCGAGCCTTGATCCTTTGAAGCAGGGTCCGGTTAGCTACTTCGGCTTCTTCGTTGGCTTGCGGATGCCCTACCGACGTAAGGCGGTGGCAGATTCCATGCTCCTCGCAAAAACCTCGGAACTTTGGGTTGTCAAATTGCTTGCCATTGTTGGTGGTAATAGTATGCGGAAGGCCGAAGCGATAGATAATGGATCTTCACACGAAGTCCCTAGCTCGAGCTTCGGTTATTTGGGCAACTGCTTCGGCCTCCACCCACTTGGTGAAGTAGTCGATGACGACAAACAAGAACTTTCTCTGTCCAGTGGCGAGGGGAAAATGGCCAAGAATATCATCGCCTACTTAGCAAGGGCCAAGCAGAGGAAATAGGGACCAAACAAGCAAAGGGGAGCCTCTGGATGTTGGAATGTCTCTGACATGGGTCACAAGCTCGGACGAGGTTGTCAACATCTTTTTGCATGGTGGGCCAATAGTACCCTTGGCGTAAGCACCTTGTGGCATAAGGACCGGCTCCCCAGATGGTTGCTGCAAATTCCCTCATGTACCTTCGGAGAGCATAATCAGCTTCGGATGGACGAAGGCACTTGAGTAGCGGCATAGAGAAGGACCGCTTATACAGCTGGTCGTCGATCAGCACATAGTGGATGGCTTGCATTTTCAGCTTCCTTGCTTCCTTTCAGTCGGCTGGGAGCGATCCTTCTTTAAGATACCCAATATCGGGTCGAACCAGGATGGTTCGGCCTGACCTGCATCACTCGGTCTGCCTCCGCGATGCTAGGCCTTTACAAATCTCCAGGGAAAACTTCCGCTCAGAATCCATCGACTCCGCAGTTGCCAGCCAAGACAATAGGTCGGCGCGTGCATTCTCGATCTTGGGATCTGAATGGCTTCAAATTCAGAGAAGTGGGAAAGCAAGTCGTACCTGTTGAACGTACCGAATCATGCTCGGCTCCCGGGCCTCAAATTGCCCCGCACATGACTGGCTACCAATTGAGAGTAAGTAAAGCATTCAGCTTCTTCGCTTTAAGATCACGGGTGATTCGGAGTCCAGCGAGCAGAGCTTCATATTCTGCTTCATTGTTGGAAGCTGGGAAGGAGAAGCGAACGTCGTACTCGAAGGTTGCCCCCTCTGGGCTGGTGAGGACTAAGTCAGCGCCAGAGCCATGGTGTTAGATGATCCGTCGACGTGGAGCAGCCACAGGGCGTCAGGTCTCGGATGCTCAGAAAAGTCCGGAGTGGAGCCATCATCCGGGATGGTACATTCGAGGAGGAAATCAGCTAGAACTTGCGCTTTGATGGCGGGCGAGGTTGGTATCGGATATCATGCTCGCTTAGCTCGACGGCCCATATGGCCATTCTTCCTGATGTCTCCGGGCGACGGACCACCGCCTTGATAGGTTGGTCGGTGAGGACCGTCACAGAATGCGCCTAGAAATATGGCCGCAACCTCCGAACCGACGTTATCAGAGCCAACACCAACTTCTCAATTCGGGTGTATCTTGTCTCGGCGTCTCGGAGCAGCTTGCTAACATAATAGATCGGCTTTTGGGTCTTGTTCTCTTCTCTGACCAGCACCGAGCCAACTACGCCTTTTGAAACTGATAAGTACAAAATAACACTTCTCCTGGATTCAGACTGCTAAGGAGAGGTGGAGAGCCGAGATATCTGTCCTCAAATGATTTCTGACATTCGACGGACCATTGGAAATTCTTGGCAGATCGGAGAGCTTTAAAGAAAGGAAGGCATCTCTCAGTCGATCGAGCCACAAAGCGATTGAGGGCCGTGATCCTTCCAGTCAGGCGCTGACCTCTTTGACAGATGTTGGGGGTGCCATTTGCCGAAGGGCTTGAATCTTCTGCGGATTGGCTTCAATGCCCTGCTGAGAAACCATGAAGCCCAAGAACTTCCCAGAGTTGACACCGAAGGCGCACTTTGTTGGGTTGAGCTTCCATCCGATATTTTGGAGTGTCGCGAAGCTCTCAGAAAGATCCTCAATATGTCGGGATGCTTCTTTGCTTTTGACCAGCATGTCGTCGACATATACCTCCATGTTTCGCCCGATTTGCTCCTTGAAGACTTTGTTAACCTGCCTTTGGTAAGTAGCACCTGCATTTTTCAGACCAAAAGGCATGACGCGTAACAATAAGTACCTCGGTCGGTTATGAAGGCGGTCTTTTCTTCATCCTCGGGCGCCATTCGGATTTGGTTGTAGCCCGAATATGCGTCCATGAAGGTCAACATCTGATGATCGGAAGTGAGCATCCACAAGCTGAAGTCGATGCAGATCCGCCATTTACCATTCGACTTCTTCACCATGACAACATTGGACAGCCAGTTGGGATAATTTACCTTCCGAATGAAATTTGCCTTGATGAGCTTATCGACTTCTTCCTCAATTGCCCTCTGTCGATTAGGAGCCAAACTCCTTTTCTTCTACTTTATGGGCCGGGACATCTCGTCAATATTAAGATGGTGGACGAGAACGTCTGGACTGATTCAGGCATATCAGAGGCGGACCAGGCAAAGACATCGGCATTATTTCGAAGGAAGTCAATCAGCTCAACCGAGGCTTCCCTTTCAGTAGCGACCCGATCCTTATGGCTCGGTTAGGTCGGGCTTCATTTAACGATACCTCCTCCAGCTCTTCGGCTGGTTCTCTCGTTGCTCGGCAAAATCCTCTCGAGCGTCCAGCTCATCAACCTCGGGCAGTTTGGATTGAAGGCTGGTGACGAAGCACTGTCAAGCTACAGCTTGGTTTCCTCAAACTACTCACACTCCCCATCCGGTAGGGAACTTCATTGCTAGGTGCGGGATGGAGACAACGGCTCCAAGGGACATCAGGCCAGGTCTCCCAAAAATTGCATTGTAGGGCACCGAAGCTTGGTCACCAGAAAATCTAAATGAACAGTGGCAACACTGGGCCAAGTTCCCACGCGGACCGTCAAGGTCACGACCCCCTCCGGGGTAATAACATCACCGGTGAATCCCATTAGGGTGGAGTCCACGGCTCGAAGATTCTCCATAAGCAGTTTCATCTTCACAAACACATCAAGATACAAAACGTTGACAGAGCTCCCACTATCAATAAGGATTGGTCTACATCATAATTGTTAAGATTGAGGGATACAACCAACGCATCGTCATGCGGGAACTGTATCTCTTGGAGGTCGCTGTCGGAGAACGCTGGTCCGCGCTTTCTTTGGCGTTGAACCTTCTTCATCGTCCCGCCAGCTCGACGGACAATCGACTGCCTCAATCACATTGATGTGGCCAGCGACCGGAGGATTTGGAGGAGGCTACTGTGCTCAGGCTGGCGATCGCCCCATTTTTCTTGGCTCGGGTGCTCTCCTGAATTGGTCCAGCCTACCCCGCTGGATGAGCCTCTCAATTTCATTCTTCAGTTGCCAGCACTCCTCGGTGTTGTGGCCATGATCCCGGTGGTAGCGGCAATATTTGGCGGGGTCTCTCCGGGCCGCATTCCCTCGAGAGGAGGTGGTCAAGGGAGTTGGCGCTCTATCTCCATGAAGATCTCCGCCCTCGAGGCAGTGAACGGAGTGAACCGGTTGAACCTCCTAGGCGAGCTCCGAGTGCGGTTCCTCGGCGGCGGCGGAGGAACCCTTTGGCGGTGAGGTGGGCTCTGCTGGCGGCAGATCGATGCTTATCCGAGCCTTGGACTCCTTCCTTGTCAGCTCGGTGCGGGCAGCCCTCCGCGATTCCTCGACTCTGACGTACTTGTCCGCCAGGGCCATCATGTCGGAGAGGTTCGGAGGGTAGCTGACCTCCAACGCCAGGTAGAAGTCACTCTCCTTTAGCACTCCGCCTGCTAGGGCGGACATGGCCACCTCATGATTAAGGTGGTCCACTTCCAGCATGGCCGTATTGAAACGGCCGAGATATTTTTCAAGGACTCTCCCTCTCTCTGCTTGACCTCGAAGAGGGAGTCAAATCTCCGCCGATGGCGACGGCTGTTGACGAACTGACTGATAAGAGACGGCTCAGCTCGTCGAATGAACCAACAGAACCTGGCTTCAAGGCATTGAACCAAGTTCGAGCGGATCCCCTAAGGGTGAAAGGGAAGGCGCGGTAGAGGTCGCATCTGATGCCCCGTAGAACATCATGATCGATCGGAAGCTGCTGAGATGGTCGTCGAGATCGGAGGATCCATGGTAAGGCTCGATGGCGGGCAGCTTGACGTGGGAGGGAAATCACTTCCTCCATGATCTCCTTAGAGAAGGGAATGCCCTGCTCCGCTGCCGTATTGAAGCGGCCGAGATATTTTTTCAAGGACTCCCCCTCTCTCTGCTTAACCTCAGAGAGGGAGTCAGATCTCCGCCGATGACGACGGCTGCTGATGAACTGGTTGATGAAGAGGCGGCTCAGCTCGTCAAAATGAACCAACAAAACCTGGTTTCAGGGCATTGAACCAGGTTCGAGCAGATCCCCTTAGGGTAGAAGGAAAGGCGTGGCAGAGGATCGCATCTGACACCCCATGGAACATCATGATCGATCAGAAGCTGCTGAGGTGGTCGTCGGGATCGGAGGATCCATGGTAAGGCTCAATAGTGGGCAGCTTGATGTGGGAGGAATTACTTCCTTCATGATCTCCTTGGAGAAGGAATGCCCTGATCCGCCTTATGCTGGAGCGGATGGGCCTGCTTGGCGGCATCCAACTCCTGGCGCATCTCCTAGAGTTGTCGGCAGATCTCCTCAGGCACAGCGGGAGGAGCTGGGCGAGGAGAGAAATGAGACGGTATCGAGTCATGACAAGAGAACACCGAAGAGAGGGATCGGGCTTGCCAAGATCGGGAATATCCTTGCCACATACCCCTTTGGGGGATGGCTCAGCTTCCTTAGGGCGGCGAGGGGGGTCTGCAACTCCAGAGTTTCAACTGGTGGGGTGGCGGCGCTACGCTGCTCACCGGATCAGGCCTTTGGGAGGCGATCTAATCCCGACTTCGAAGATAGCCTTTCTTTGATTGGCCATGGGAGAGGTTCTCTTTCAGATCGAGATCCTTATCTCCTGGATCACAAGTTTATGGGACTTGAGGGCCCTTCCTCTAGCGCCAATTTATTGCTGCTGAAATCCGTCCTCCGACTCAAGCGCGATCGGGCTCCCTCTTGGGCGGACCTGCAAAACAGTCCTCACGCGAGACGCGTTGGGGTGGCCCTCCGCGGAAGACCCTCTGACACTCAAGTCAGCGGGGATCGGCAATCAACAAATGTGAGGAAAAGGCTCTCGCTGAAGAGTCTCTCCAGGGGTGGCCTCTCAAGAGCTCTGAGCAGAGTGCTAATGGCGGAAAGCGGTGAGCAAGGGTAGAAGGAGAGTGGGCCAGTAAGCCAGTGCACATACCTGAGGAGCCGGGAGACAGCTCTATTTATAGAGGATCACCTGATTTCTTGAGGGCGTCATAGGTCCGAAAGTCGTTAGGATTTGAATACAGTTTGTTATGAGGTCAGTAAGATTCACATCTTGTTGGTTAGAGGATCGACGACTGGGAGAGCTAGTTGATGTCTCGAGATTTGGCGATTGTGTAGGCTCCAGGGCTCTAGGCCACTCTCGTGGGTCCTAGGCCACTCTTGGGTGTGATTTCTGTTTGGAATCTTACGAATTTGAATTCTCCCGCGCCGGATTCCATAGAGGTTCTTGAGTGCTCGAGTCTGGCCGGGCATAAGGATAGCTTGGCTGGCGAGGCAAATGCATATGAATGGCTCGGCTGGGGCTGAGAGATAGGACAGCTCGGCTGAGGCAAGAGATAGGGGTAGCTCGGATGAGGCCGAGAGACAGGGATAGCTCGGCCGAGGCCGAGAGATGGGACAGCTCGGCGGAGGCCGAGAGTCAGGGATAGCTCGGATGAGGCCGAGAGATAGGGATAGCTCGGCCGAGGCCGAGAGATGGGGATAGCTTGGCGGAGGCCGAGAGAGATGTTATAACTCGGTTGAGGCCAGAGGAGGTGTTAAACTCGGCTGAGGCCGAGAGATGTTATAGCTCGACTGAGGCTAAGAGATATGACCCGCGCCTTGGGAGTCCTTGGCTCGCTGGGGGGCTAAGGCGCCCCGATCCACTAAGGCTGATTCATCTTAGCGGGTACTGCACAGCAAGTGGGAGTCAGGGTTGATCATAACCCATTGCATGATTGTTAATGCAACGACGATTTTACCCCTCAACAGTAGGCATGCACACTACGGGAAAGTATGATTATTTGATTTATTAGCATTGGCTATATTCAAACGCTAATTCAAACTATGCTGACATTGCCTATATTTAATCTATTATTATAATGATTTAACATAGCTAATTTACTTTATTGTCCTCCAAATAAGAAACTGCCCTAACATTGGACCTTATATCTAAATAACATCATAGCCGACAGCTGCCATGTATCTTGTTTTATTTGCATGATTTCTATTTCTATTGTGGGTTTTTATAATGACTCTTTGCTCCTATTTATGGTTCCTAACAAGATGAAGTTATGGATTATTGATGAATGAATAGGCAGAAATGGCTTAATAGGTACCATGAGGATACTTATAAAAGCGGTACGGTGTTTCAGAGTGCCTCAGAGATGCCAAAAATGAACAAAAGCTCCTGCAGTTCAAGTACTAACTGACAACTAGTTCCTATGCATCCAAACATTGCCCATGCATCTAGAGAGATGATGCCATAAACAAGTATATCCTACTATGATTGTATGTGTTGACAAGGAATAGTTGTGAATCTGGGCCCAATTGCTTAGTCATTCCTTCATGATATACAGTCGAACTGGGATGTATATTGGTGCATCCGGGATCTAATTGGCTTGAAGCTGATTTCTTCACAGATTACAAGCTATCTTAGGGCTACCATAGAATAAATATGCAGTTGTGCATATCATCATTTAATGGCTCCTAAGCTTAGTTTCCCTTGAACTGAAATCAGTTCTACAAGCAAATCTTAGTTTTTCTTCTATCCATCCTGCATAGTGGTTAGCTCCAGGCCTCTTGATTGTTAGAGATCCCGGTTTTCATTTAGGCTCTTCATTTGGTCCCAGTTTGATGTTCTGTGTGCACTGTGCAATAGCTTAGTCTCCATCAAAGCAGCCTCACCGTCCATTTTCTCTAGTCTTGTTGCAATTTTGACCTGACAGGAGGTTGGTTCCACTATATTGGAGCTATTATGAAATTGCTACCATCAAGCCCTCTAATGATCGGACACATGCGATGTGTGTCATCACTACTAAATGCATGCGACCCTTGAGATCTCTCATCTGAAAATTCCTCCTAGAAATGCAGAATGAATTGGATCGTTAGCCTTGAGCACAATGCTTCATATAAAATTCTTTTCCATCAATCCAAGTGTCAAATGCATAGTTGTGGAGAGCAGCTCTCCTCGTGCCTTTTCTGCAGGTTTTCCCTTTTTTTCCATTGCAATAACCGCTATGAGGCTGATGTTCACGTCTCTCTCTCACGGTACCATGAAATCATCACTTTACACGTTTTGTTTTGCTTATCTGTTTTGTGGGGTGTTCGGTATGGCCTAAGGGTTGATTTTTATGCCCATGCAGGAATGGATATTAAGGTAGTGTTTGATAGCCCAAAAGCTATTCCTGGATAAATATACGGGATAGCATTTATCCAGAGGATAGCTGAGGGAATAAGTATTTTTTTAAAATTACAAGTCTACCATCAAGGGATAACTTTAATTATTCCTAGGTTCCCTAGGGAATAAGTTCAGGGGATAACCCATGGTTAACCATGGTTAACCATGGGTTATCCCCTCTGGTTAAATTTTTTTAGACCTATCCCTTCTAGCTATAGCATTTGGGAATAAGAAGGGATATCCAGGGGATATCCTTCCATATCCCCCATATCAAACACTGCCTAAGGGTGTTGTAGCTGAAATTCAAAAGGACAAAACTACACCACTTGTGAAAAAGGTCTTTCAGTAGGCATAGAGTATGTCTTGTGTTGCAAATGCCATGCGTGGTTTCATAATACGCATGCTTTACTGGGACATTTTATTGGTAGTGGTGCTTAATATTGCTTTATCATTCTTTAGAGCAATATTTAGGTCATATTGTAAATCAGGTTACTATTTGATGCAAAATGTCTGAATTGATTCAGATCTAACATTCCCAGCTGAATGCTATGCATAATAGCATTCAGGATTATCATTATTTGGCCATAAATCACATAAAGGGAATAATTCTGACTTATTTGCATGCATGGTCTTTAACTTAAATATTGTACACCTGAGACATTTTGCTTAGTAAACAATGCTATTTTTAAAAACCTTTTTGTAGACAAGAGGATTTTAAAAACATAAGCTCAAAACATTGTGGTATCAACTTACATTATTAATAACTTTTAAAATTATAATAAAATTGTAGATTTCATTGGCTTCTTAAATGGATGACACTCTACTTTCTTTTTTGTTGACATGTAAGTTTGAAAACCATTTCAATCCAACATTAATCTCCATATTCTGTCTTCTATATCTTTGCCACTGAATGTGCACATCAAGTGTGAGCCCCGGATCCTCACCAGGTGAGGATCCGTCTTCTTAGACCGGAGGAGAGGGAGGCGCCGCAGCCGTACCGCACACGGGCGGCTCCCCAGCACTGCCGGTCAAGAGGGCGGCGCCCTCTTCTCTCAAGCACAGTGGAGGCCTCCCCACGCTGCTATAAATGGGGAGGAAGGAGGGAGCCTTCCCCTTCACCCACCACCATCAATGTGCCAGGTAAGGTTCCCCCTTCGTTCACTGTTTCGGCAGAGAGAAACGGGTGACAGAGAGAGGGAATCGGGAGAAATTCCTTCCGTTTCCATGCCCGGCCACTCGAGGCGGCTGGAGGAGGGAGGAGGAGGAGGCTCCGGCCGCTCGAGGCGGCCGGAGTGGGACAGCGGAGGGCCGCCGAGCGGCCCTCCCTTCATCGCGGAACCAAGCCACTCCGCGGCTTGGTTTGGGCCCGGCGGAGTACCGCCGGCTCGCCGGGCCCGGGCTGCTGTCGGCGGCCTCCACCGGCGCCGGGGCAGCGTCCGGTGGAGGTCCGGCCGGCCATGGTGGCCGGCCGTGCCACCCGCATGGGTTGAGGCCGCGGCGGGCAACGGGAGAGAGAGAGAGAAATAGAGGAAGAGAGAGAGGGGGAGGAGCTCGGCCACGGCGGCGGCCGGCCCGGGCCGGTCGGCGGTGGCCGGGCCCCTTCGGGAAGTGGCCGACGGCGGCCCCGGCCGCCGGCACATGCTTCCCCTATTTCGGATGAAACAGGGGAGGCGGGGGTGATAGGGGGAGCGGGCCGATTCAGGCCGTTCCCCCCTTTTGGGCCCTATTGGGCCGTTTCGTGAGCCATTTTTGGGCCACGATTTGAACCCTGTATTGGATCAAAAATGAAAAATAAAAGTATGCCCTGGATCAGTGTTTATTCTAGTTTCTGGAGTATTTTTATTTTCCCATTTGGGCTTATGTGGTGGGAGATATTCAATTCCCAAGTTGGCCCCGGGATTAAAATTGGATAGAGCTAAAAGCTATTTTGATATGCTACTTTTGGGGACTAAAATTGGAAAATTGATGCTGTAGGTACCCAGATGCTTAAATAGCCGAATTACATCTTTGGATTAGCACCAGGAGGTAAGTAAGTCATTTATCATAATTTTCATAAATTATTAAAATATAAAAATTATGTATTTAAATGTTATATTATTATATATTGCATTATTTGAAAAATAAGAAAATGGATTGGTATTATTATTTGTAAATGAGCCTTTGCTATGATTAGTTTATTATTTATTATATTTTATAAATAATTGGATATCTATGTGGACAACTGATCAATTGGTATGACTTTGAAATTGTTAAAGGTTTTATAAATATACATGTGTATATGACATGTTTTTATAAAAAGTATATGGATTGCATTTTTCAACGATACATGCTATTTAGCAAATGATACTTTGTGTATATGATGATATGTCCCACTATGGTCCGCTATGATATGGCATGATGTGATATGTTGCATGACTCATTTGGCATCGGGACCCAACTCCATAGGGGGTATATGGAGCACACACACCCAGGAGGTGTGCTGTGACAGGATATGGCAATATTATGCCATATGGCATCGGGACCCATCTCCATAGGGGGGTATATGGAGAACACACTCTTGGGATGTGTTGTAGCCGGATATGGCAGGATGTCAGTGCATGACACTGGTTCCAGGACCCTGACTCCTAGGGGATATTTAGGGAGGATACACCCGAGGGGGTGTTACATCCGAGGAGGGGTGTTCTGTGTACATAGTGTGTGACCGTGGGACATTGGTATAAAATACATTTTTACATGCTATTTACAGTGGTTTTATCCTGAAATTGTATATTCTTGATATACTATATATGGCAATTGCTTCCAAAATTTATTTTGAGCATATGATGCATGTTTTGATAACATGGTAAATGTATCTGAAATATGGAAGCTTGGCAGATATTTATTATGGAAAAATTTAGTTTATAAAGCATGAAGTGATTAAATTACATTATAGTTGGCTTACTTATTGAGTGTGAGCTCATTTAAATCTCACAATGTTTTCAGAGCCACAGAACTGAAGATGGGGATATGGGGTAGTTGAAGCAGCTATCAGAGTGGCTTAGATCCAGTACTTTGTTGTAACCCCATTGAGTTATGTATTTTGGCATGTAGCCTAAAACATATGTTTATGGTTTGTATTAAGAACCATTTAAATTGGACGAAATATAATTATTACCCCTTCTTATATTAAATGTTATATTTCGGGACGCCTTGCATGCCCGGCATGCGGCGGGTTGCCACCTCTAGATCCAATATAGGGTCTAGGGCGTGACAGCTTATGTGGTATCAAAGCCTACGTTTAACCTTAGGGACAAACACCAGATGACACTAGGCAGAATATTAGGATTACATTGGGAGGGTGATAACTTTATTACAAATTTCAAGTAATATATTTTGGAAGCCTGAATTTTGTGGTTTACAAGGTGTTGGGGGTAAAATCATCATTGCATTAACAACCGTGCGAGACGGCTAAGGCTAACGTCCTCCCTTCGCCTCCCCCGGGCTTCCGTAGCTCGGCCTCTTTCGGGCTTCCATAGCTCAGCCCTTCCGGGCTTCCGTAGCTGGGCCCTTCCGGGCTTCCGTAGCTCGGCCCCTTCCGGGCTTCCATAGCTTGGCCCTTCCGGGCCTCCATAGCTCGGCCCTTCCGGCTTCCGTAGCTCGGCCCTTCCGGGCTTCCGTAGCTCGGCCCTTCCGGGCTTCCGTAGCTCGGCCCTTCCGGGCTTCCGTAGCTCGGCCCCTTCCGGGCTTCCGTAGCTCGGCCTCTCCGGGCTTCCGTAGCTCGGCCTCTTCCGAGCTTCCGTAGCTCGGCTTCATCGAGCGATCCACAGCCTAACACCTACCTCCGCGGAACCCGACGCGGGAGAGCCCGGGTCTACCAGAACGGCATCTTAAACTAGGAATCATGTCGGGACATGGCCTAAAACCTATCGTAACCACCCTAGGCCTACTCAACCAGATCTCGAGACATCAAGGAGCTCTCCCAGCCGTTGATTCCAGAACAAACGGGATATGGATTCTAACAGCCCCACAATGGCCTGATTCTGTCTGCCTCCATATCGTAACAACCTCCGAACCTTCCAGAAGACGCTCAAGACCCAGGTGACAGTCTATAAATGTCAGACTCGCAGATTCCCCCAGGTACGCGCGCCTCTTACGTGGACACCCACACTGTTTTCTCTCTTTCTCTCTCTCTCTCTCTCTCCGACAGCTTGTTGGTGCTCTTGCCCCCTGGAGCCTCCGATTGGCTGCCCTCGGAGAGGCTTCCCGGAGGGATCCACCTCTCCATTGTCTGGTTGATCGCCGATTTCTTCTCCACTAACTTGAGCGTTGGAGGGTCTTCCGCGGAGGACCATCCCCAGCGTCCCCCCCGCGTGTGGACTTCTTGTGCAGGTCCGCCCCCCTCTTCCTGGAGATCGACCGTGCCCGAGTCGGAGGACGGATCCCGGCGGCAACAGATTGGCGCTAGAGGAAGGGCCTCAAGTCCCATTAAAACTTGAAGAAAGGAGACAAGGATCTAAATCCGGAGAAGAATCTCTTCAATGGCCAACCGGAGGAGAGAAGCATCGGAAGCCCAAGATCAGGCCGCTTCCCAGAGGCCAGATCCGATGAGCGGTGTAGCACCGCAGCCACCACCAGCCGAAACTCCATCACCGCCCGCTATCCTGGTGACCCAGGACCAGTTCGCTACACTGGTCCAACAAGTCCAGGCTCTTACCCACCTGGTTCAAGAGCGCCTTGCGCCTCCTCCTGCTTCGCACCTTCAGAAGGAGGCGGCGGTTCCTTCTTCACCGGCGACCTCTTCCTCTGATCCGCACGAATTAGCAGATCCCCCACATCATCCCAGAAGGGACAAACCAGTCCCGCGAGCCAGTTATGATAGAGATCCTCTCAGATCTCGCCGAGCCCGATCCCTCTCCTCGGTGACATCTCACCATGACTCCACGCCATCCTTGCGATTCTCATGCCCAGCTCCTCCTCTGACCGGCGAAGAAGAGATCCACCGATAGATCCAGGAGATGCGTCAGGAGCTGGACGCCGCCAAGCAGACCCATCTGCCCCAGCCTAGGGCGGAGCAGGGCATCCCTTTCTCTAAGGAAATCATGGAGGAAGTGATTCCCTCCCATGTCAAACTGCCAGCCGTCGAACCCTATCATGGCTCCACCGACCCGGACGACCATCTCAGTAGCTTCCGGTCAATAATGATGTTCCATGGAGCATCTGATGCGGTCCTCTGCCGTGCCTTCCCCTCCACCCTCAGAGGATCTGCCCGAACCTAGTTCAACGCCTTGAAACCAGGTTCCGTTGATTCATTCGACGAGTTGAGCCGCCTTTTTATTGGTCAGTTCGTCAGCAGCCGCCGCCACCGACGAAGATCCGACTCCTTCTCCGAAGTCAAGCAGAGAGAGGGGGAGTCCTTGAGGAATTACCTTGGCCGTTTCAACAAGGCCATGTTAGAGGTGGACCACCTTAATCATGAGGTGGCTATGTCCGCCCTGGCGGGGGGGTCTCGAAGGAGAGCGACTTCTACCTAGCTATGGAGGTCAGCTACCCCCATGTCTATCTGATATGATGGCCCTTGCGGACAAGTACGCTAGGGTCGAGGAGTCGCGGAGAGTTGCCCGCGCTGAGCAAGCAAAGAAAAAGGAGCCTAAGGTCCCCGACAGACACCGTCCTGCCCGACAGCCAAGTCTGCCTCGCCGTCAGAGAATCCCTCCACCGCCTCCAAGGAATCGCTCCCAGAGTCCTCCTAGGCAATTTGATCGCTATACTCCGCTGACTGTGCCCCGAGCGCAAATCCTTATGGAGATAGAGCGCCAACTCCCTCGGCCAGTGCCTCTCCGAGGGAACCCGACCCGAAGAGATCCCGCCAAGTACTGCCGCTACCACAGGGAGCATGGTCATGACACTGAAGAATGCTGGCAGCTGAAGAATGAGATCGAAAGGCTGATTCGGCGGGGACGATTAGACCAGTTCAGAAGGGCGCCCGAGCCACAACAACAAGGAGGTGACCGCCAGCTTGAGCCCCAACAACCCCTCCTCCACCAAATCCGCCCGTGGTCGGTCGTATTAATATGATTGAAGAGGCTGGCGGATCGAGCCCCAGAGGCGACAGAGATGGATCAATGCCAAAGAGGGCACGGACAAACGAACTCTCCTTCTCCGATGATGATCTTCTTGGGATACAGCTCCCCCATAATGACGCACTCGTTGTATCCCTGAATTTGAACAATTATGATGTAAGCCGAATCCTCGTTGATAGTGGAAGCTCGGTAAATGTTTTGTACCTCAGTGTGTTTGCCAGGATGAAATTGCTCGTGGAAAACCTTTGAGCCGTGGATTCCATCCTGATGGGATTACCGGCGACGTCATTATCCCAGAAGGGGTCGTCACCCTGACGGTCCACGCGGGAACCTGGCCCCTTGTGGCCATTGTTCAGACCGATTTCCTAGTGACCGACCTCAGATCCCCATATAACACCATATTCGGCAGGCCTGGTTTAATGTCTCTCAAGGCAGTTGTCTCCGTCCTGCATCTATCTATGAAGTTCCCCACCGAGCAAGGAGTTGGCGTAGTTCGGGGAAGTCAGGCCATGGCTCGGCAGTGCTTTGTTACAAGCCTTCAGTCTAGAATGCCAGAGATCGACGGGCTGGACGCTCGCGAGGACTTCGCCGAACAGCGGGGAGAACGGGCAGA
This sequence comes from Calamus simplicifolius, assembly GCA_900491605.1. NCBI lineage: Eukaryota > Viridiplantae > Streptophyta > Magnoliopsida > Arecales > Arecaceae > Calamus > Calamus simplicifolius. The sequence continues at coordinate 81,990 of UESW01004174.1, read as the reverse complement.
GGAATTGGAGGAGGTACCGTTGGATGAAGCTCAGCCCGATCGAACCGTGAGGATCGGATCGCTGCTCAAAGGAGAGTCCCGGCACAGATTGATTAGATTCCTCCAAAGCAATGCAGATACTTTCGCCTGGACTGCCTCCGACATGCCAGGAATTAACCCCGAGGTCCTCGTCCACCATCTCAATGTGGACGAGATGCATAGGCCTGTTAAGCAGAGAAGAGAAGCTTCGCCCCAGAACGGCAGAAAGCCATTGAAGAAGAGGTCGACAAACTCATAAAGGCCAACTTCATCCGAGAGGTAAATTACCCAAGCTGGCTATCAAATGTCGTCATGGTGAAAAAGTCAAATGGCAAATGGAGGATCTGCATCGACTTCACCGACCTCAACAAAGCCTGCCCGAAGGACAGCTTCCCCCTCCCTCGGATCGACCAGCTCGTGGACGCCACCTCTGGCCACCAGATGCTGTCATTCATGGACGCCTATTCCGGCTACAATCAGATCCGAATGGCCCCTGAAGACGAGGAAAAGACCGCCTTCATAATCGATCGAGGTACCTATTGTTACCGCGTTATGCCTTTGGTCTTAAGAATGTAGGGGCAACCTACCAGCGGTTGGTTAACAAGGTGTTCAAGGAACAAATCGGTCGGAACATGGAGGTGTACGTGGACGACATGCTAGTTAAAAGCAAGGAGGCGTCACAGCATGTCGACGACCTCACAGAGAGTTTTGCAACGTTGCGCAAATATGGGATGAAACTTAACCCGACCAAGTGCGCCTTCGGCATTAATTCGGGAAAGTTCCTTGGCTTCATGGTCTCCCAGCGAGGTATCGAGGCCAACCCTCAGAAGATTCAAGCTCTCCAACAAATGGCGCCCCCAGCATCTGTCAAAGAGGTCCAGCGATTAACTGGGAGGATAGCGGCCCTTAACCGCTTTGTGGCGCGGTCGGCCGAGAGATGCCTCCCCTTCTTCAAAACTCTCCAATCGGCCAAAAAACTTCCAGTGGACTCCCGAATGCCCGAAGTCATTTCAAGATCTCAAGAAGTACCTCGGCTCGCCTCCGCTTCTCAGTAGTCTGACCCCAGGAGAGACCCTATTCTTGTACCTGGCTATTTTGGAGAGCGCGGTTTGTTTGGTGCTAGTCAAGGAAGAAGGCAAAGTCCAAAAGCCGATCTATTACGTCAGCAGGCTGCTCCGCGATGCGGAGACGAGGTACAGCAGAATTGAGAAGATGGTGGTGGCCTTGATCACCTCGGTTCGAAATCTGTGGCCGTACTTTCAAGCGCATGCTGTGATGGTCCTGACTGACCAACCTATCAGGGCGGTGGTCCACCGTCCGGAAACATCGGGGAGAATGACCAAATGGGCCGTCGAGCTGAGTGAGCATGACATACACTTCCAGCCTCGCCCAGCCATCAAAGCTCAGGTGCTGGCCGACTTCCTCCTCGAATGCACCATCCCGGAGGACGGTTCTACCCTAGACTCTCTTGAAGGGCCAAAGTCTGGAACCCGGTGGCTCCTCCACGTCGACGGGTCATCCAATGCCCATCACTCCGGTGCGGGTCTAGTTCTTACCAGTCCTGAGGGGATGATCTTCGAATATGGCATCCGATTCTCCTTCCCGGCCTCCAACAACGAAGCCGAGTACGAAGCTCTGTTAGCCGATCTCCGAATCGCCCGCAATTTGAAGGTGGAAAAGCTCAGCGCCTTCACCGACTCTCAGCTGGTAGCCGGCCATGTTCAGGGAGAATTTAAAGCCCGGGAGCCGAACATGATTCGATATCTCCAGGAGGTGCGTAACTTGCTTCCCCATTTTTCCAAATTTGAAATTATTCAGATTCCCAGGTCTGAGAATGCCCGTGCCGACCTACTCTCCCGATTGGCTACCGCGGAGACGATGGATACCGAACAAAAGTTCCACCTGGAGACTCTGGAAAAGCTGAGCATTACGGAAGCCGACCGGGTGATGCAAGCTGAGGCCGAACCATCTTGGTTCGACCCTATCCTCAAATATCTTAAAGAAGGGTCGCTTCCGTCCGACCGAATAGAGGCTAGGAAGCTGAAGCTACAGGCCATCCACTACGTGCTGATTGACAACCAACTTTACAAGCGATCATTTTCTATGCCACTGCTTAGGTGCCTTCGCCCATCAGAAGCGGGCTACGCTCTGCGCGAGGTACATGAAGGATTTGCGGCAACCATTTGGGAAGCCGGTCTCTATGCCACAAGGTGTTGCGACAAGGCTATTATTGGCCGACCATGCAAAAAGACGCGGACGATCTAGTCCGAGCCTGCGACCCCTGCCAGAGACATTCAAGCATCCAAAGGCTCCCTTCCGCCGAGCTAGTTTCTATATCCTCCGCTTGGCCCTTTGCCAAATGGGGGATGGACATCCTCGGTCCATTCCCGCTTGCAACGGGACAGCGGAAATTCCTATTCGTCACCATCGACTACTTCACCAAATGGGTCGAGGCGGAAGCAGTCGCACAAATTACCGAGGCACGAGCTAGAGACTTTGTCTGGAGGTCCATCATCTGCCGATTCGGCCTCCCCCACACTATAATCACCGATAACGGCAAGCAGTTCGATAACTCCAGGTTTCGCCAATTCTGTGAGGAGCACGGAATTCGTCACCACCTTACTTCGGTCGGGCACCCACAAGCTAACGGAGCGGCCGAGGTGACCAACAGGACCCTCCTCCAGGGAATCAAAGCTCGCCTCTCCAGAGCACAAGGTTGGTGGGCGGATGAGCTGCATCATGTCTTATGGGCCTACTGCACTACCCCGAGGATCCCGATGGGCGAAACCCCATTCCGAATGGCCTTTAGTACGGAGGCCGTTATCCCTGTGGAAGTCGGCCTCCCATCATTCCGGGTGGAGAGTTACGCAGAGGAAACCAGCAACGAGCAGCTCCGCACCAACCTCGATCTAGTGGAAGAGGTCAGGGAGAAAGCTCGGATCAGAATGGCTGCTTATCAGCAAAGGGTGGCCCGCTATCATGCCTCCAGGGTCAAGGGAAAAGCCTTCCTGCCTGGCGACCTTGTCCTCCGAAAGGCTTCTGTTTCCAAACCGCTGGAGCAAGGAAAGCTGGCGCCAAACTGGGAGGGCCCGTACCAGGTAGCAGAGATTATTGGACCGGGAACCTACAAGCTACAGGATCTGGATGGGAAGTCCATTCTCCGGACTTGGAATGCGGACAACCTTCGTAAATATTACCAATAGGGTATGTCCTCTCTGAATTCATCTTCACATGCCTCCCTACATGTTCCTGCTTACCTGTTTCCTCAAAACCTATCGCGTGAATCATTATGCACTACTTGCTATAAATTGCAAGAAGAAACAGATACTGCTTACCAATCCTCGGCACAACCGAGCTGTCTGTTTGAACAGGAAATCTCCGAACCTTGGCAGGGCCAAGTAAAATATTTCTCCGAACCTCGGCTGGGCCGAGCAACAAATCTCCGAACCTTGGCAGGGCCAAGTAAAATATTTCTCTGAACCTCGGCTGGGCCGAGCAACAAAATCTCCGAACCTTGGCAGGGCCAAGTAAAATATTTCTCCAAACCTCGGCTGGGCCAAGCAACAAAATCTCCGAACCTTGGCAGGGCCAAGTAAAATATTTCTCCGAACCTCGGCTGGGCCAAGCAACAAAATCTCCGAACCTTGGCAGGGCCAAGTAAAATATTTCTCCGAACCTCGGCTGGGCCGAGCAACAAAATCTCCGAACCTTGGCAGGGCCAAGTAAAATATTTCTCCGAACCTCGGCTGGGCCGAGCAACAAAATCTCCGAACCATGGCAGGGCCAAGTAAAATATTTCTCCGAACCTCGGCTGGGCCGAGTAACAAAATCTCCGAACCTTGGCAGGGCCAAGTAAAATATTTCTCCGAACCTCGGCTGGGCCGAGCAACAAAATCTCTGAACCTTGGCAGGGCCAAGTAAAATATTCTCCAAACCTCGGCTGGACTGAGCAACAAAATCTCCGAACCTTGGCAGGGCCAAGTAAAATATTTCTCCGAACCTCGGCTGGGCCGAGCAACAAAATCTCCGAACCTTGGCAGGGCCAAGTAAAATATTTCTCTGAACCTCGGCTGGGCCAAACAATGAATCCACCGAGCCGTGGCAAGGCCAGGTAAAAATCATTCGGGCTGAAATCCCAGATAAAAACCAAAGTACACAGGCCCCGACTAAAGCCGGGCAGCCTTCGAATAGTCCCCGAAAGGACTTTGTCCAGTTTGAAAACGAGCGCGTTAAACAAAAACCGTCGACAAGAAGCCACCATCGGCAAACCCCTTTTAAGAGGCCATTAAGCCCCGCATAATCGCCCAGAGGCCTCAGGCAGAGCTAGATGATCCCCCTCTGCTACTGAAAACCTTTGGGTGACGCCCCTATAGCCCGTCGTTCAAGCGTCTGCATCAACACACAAAAACGATGGGGCCACGATAGCATCCTAATTTATCACACGAGTCAAGGCCACGAATTCTTGAAGAAGAGAACTTCCAAAGTAAGATCCATTTTTCGTTTAGAAAAAGAGGATTACAAAAAGACAATAAAAAAATAAAAACAGAAGGAGAGGCCCTAAATCAGAATCCGAGTCACTCCCGGAGGCTAGCAGCTCCTCCAGGCGCTCCGTCAGGTCTGCCACTTGCTGACGGAGGGATGCAATCTCCTCCCTTTGCCGGTCCACCAACCGGTGTAGGGCCTCCGCCTCCCTGACTGACACGTTCATGTACTCTTCGGCGATCCTCGCGAGCTGCTGATTACTCGCAAGGGCCGACGCTAGGCCCTGTCCGTCAACAGTGACGGAGGTACGCCTCCCCTCCGAACGTGGCAGGCTATCGAGCGTGAAACGCAACTCGCCTGATGATCGCCCTGGAGAGACCATTTTTTCGAAACTTAAGCCGAGGGATGGCCAAAACCGATGCCCCTCGGTCATATTTATACTCGCCAGGCAGGTGTCTTTATCGGTCACGCCGTACCCACCGACCCATAAGAACTCACCACGTGTCGCCATTTCAGTGCCTACGAAATCCGAAGCGTCGCACCCCATCTCGAGCAAGATCGGTAAGCGCGAGCAGTTTGTTCGGGAATTCCCCAAGCAGAACATTTTCCGATCTGTCGACCCTCGCAATAAATGCATTCGGTGCTTCCCCGAGCCTCTTAATGCTGGTCTCTTCTTTGGGAAACGTGGAAGTCCGGTGTTCGGCCAATAACCTACCCCTCGGGAAGAGTAGCGACAGCAATAAAAAAGTGTAACGATATACCGCTCGTTCTGCCCTGACGCCCCTTACCAAGCACCGCGTGGGCCTGACGCTGTGGCCCACATTCACAACTGAGTTTCTCTCTTGAACCCGAATCTCGGCCAAGTCAATTATCTCCGAACCTCGGTAGGGCCGAGTGAATAATTCTCCGAACCTTGGCAGGGCCAAGTTAATTATCTCCGAACCTCGGCGGGGCCGAGTGAATGAATCACCGAACCTTGGCAGGACCAAGTCAAATCTCTCCAAAACTCGGCTGGCTCGAGTGACAGGTTCCCTGAACCATGATAGGAAGGGATACGAATTCCCTGAAAACCGGTCAAAGCCGACCCACGATAAATCGAGCTCCGGTAAAAGCGGAGCATGAAAATATCAAACTTCTGATCAGAGCAAGGGGCATATTTCGCCGAACGATCCCTGAACCGTCGCGCGAACCTCGATTAAGCTCTGACAGCATGGGATCCTCGTCTGAGGACAAGCGGGACGCCTTTGTACCCCACAAACAATAATTACAGGTTTGACATAAGAAAAGATAGAGATTGAGAAATAGAACATAACTCTCTTTATTGCCGGTCAAGATCAGTTACAAATGCCTCACTGGCATTACAAGAGCATTGAAATGCATAAAATAAAGGGAAAAACAAAACTCGGGCAACTGCTCCAAGGCAGACCTAGGCAATCGTGATGCTCTAGCGTCCGACCGTCGAACTAGATAGGTCACGTCCAAACAGCTCGAGCCGATGGTAGCCGATCGACATGGACCAATAGTTGCAACTGGCTTCAGTTGGTACCGATATCTCGGTGACTCAACTGAGATATCTGGATGGCCGTCCCAGACCACCCACCCGAGGAACCCCTCGATGAGCAAGCAGGAGGCCAGCGGACCCCGGCGTCGGAACGCTCCCTCAAATCGAGTGTGTACCGCCATGCCTTGCCCAGTCTCAAGGACAAGGATTCGGCGGGCGGCGCACCTTCACACCCTTTCCGTGTGGTAAAATATTCCCCAAGCGGCCGAGCCCAGGGATCTGAATCGGGGAAGGAGGAGAAGTTCAAGTAAGTCATGAGAGGCCCGCGTGCACTTCCTACCGTGCGTCCCCAAAGGGAAACCGCAAAGGCCACACTGGAAGAGTTATTGTGCGCTCTCCGTGTGACCTCCGCACCCTCCTTGTGCGCTCTCCATGTAATCTCCGGGACTCATCCCCTAAGGGCGAGCCATTCTTCTGCAGCTCCCCGGTCGCCCCAGCTGTCTGGCGGCAAGGAGCCCCTGAGAGGAAAGCTCGGTCCTCCCACTTGTAACAGCAGAAAAATGAGCATAATGGAAGCTCTAATGGGAAAGGCACTTTGGGGATAACCAAACATGACCCCTTTCTCCCCTTTTTATAGGCAGAAAATAAGCCAAGAAAAGCTACCCAAGCTGAAAGTCCAGAGATTCGAACATTGGCCCATACCTCCACGTGGCCCCTCAGGATGAGCACGGCGCCCCACTGTGCGCCAAGCCCACCGCCTTAGTTATGATGTATATGAAGATCCCTTTCTGATCCCGAATCACGGTCATTAAATGCAGGAAATCATCCATTGACACTTCAAAAACTGGCAGGTGCAGAGTATCGTCCTTCGAAAGTGACGCCCACAAATGGTAAACGATTGCGTGCATGATAGAGTGATTTGCGTGGAAAAAGAGCACCTTTCGGAAAGCTCTGCTACAGCTTTATGTTCCCTACTACGCCGTATCATCAACTCTGGTGAAATAAAAACTGAATCACCTGCGAGACAGCGGGGCGTTGGCAGAACAGCAGAGAATGCGAAGGCCTTTTCTGTCCGTCGGCCCTAGCCGACCGATTCCGCCTGTCGGCCCCAGCCGACCTATTTCGCCTGTCGGCCCCAGCCGACCTACTTTGCTCGTCGGCCCCAGCCGACCTACTTTGTCCGTCGGCTCCAGCCGACCTATTTCGTCTGTCGGCCCCAGCCGACCTACTTAGCTCATCGGCCCCAGCCGACCTACTTTGTTCATCGGCCCTAGCCGACCTATTTCGCCTGTCGACCCCAGCCGACCTACTTTTCTTGTCGGCCCCAGTCGACCTATTTCGTCTGTCAGCCCAAGCCGACCTGGTTTGCCCATCGGCCCTACCCAGTGCGTCTCCTTCGATCTCGAGATAAGGATGACCTAAGAGCATCAGTGAGCCAATAGGTCGCTCACAATCGAGGCAGAAACGACGACAAGGTCACGCAAGGAAAACACTTAAGCTGAAACCGGAAATTCATTTATCAAGAAACGTCAAACAAATGTCTAAAGGATGGGATACAAGAATGGCTCCTAAGGACCAGGAGCCGCACCAGCTTTAGGAGAGCCCTCAGTCACATCTACGAAAGTGTGACTAGACTCGCCCTTCTCTAATACTTTTGCCCCCTCAGCGGCAGTTTGCGGCCGTCCCCCAGGAATTGCGACTTCACCAGGACCCGGGACGGCACCAGGATCAGTGTCAGAAACGTCAACGTATTCGTCTTCCTCTTCCCCTCGGATTCACCCTCATCAGGAGTTTCAGCATCCAGGAAGAAATGTCCCATTCCGGATGCTCGCTGGATACCTTCTCTTTGCATTCCTGCTGCCCGAGTCAGAAGGCGCCAACACTGATAGCATCCTGCCTCCCCTTGAGTATAGCGAGCTGAATGTTGGCCTCAGCAGCCTGTTTCTCAGCCTCCGCGACTTGGGCCCGCAGAATGATATTTTGCTCCTCGAATTTGCCAGCCCGCGTCTCGAATTCTGAGCTCCTGATGCGGCTGGACACAAGCTCGCCTTGAAGAGCCCGAACCTCTGACTCCAGGTTCACAATCTGAGAAAGCCAAAGTAAGTCGACATCACAAGGAACCATTAGAAAAACTAAAAAAGGGGGGAGGAAATGAGATCGTACCTCCTCCTCTCGTCTGGCTAACCTCTTGGCCAACTCCTCGGCCTCGCTCCTGGCTCTTGTCCTATCAGCCCCGACCAGCTCAACCCTCTCTTGTAGATTGTTGATCTTCGACTGCTTGGCTCCGATTACCTCCTGGGCTTGGGACAGCTCGTTGTTCATTGGAGCTATCACCCCTTGTTGCCACTTAGCGCCCTCTTTCAAATGAGCAAGTTCGCTGTCGTGGCGCTTCAGTCGCTCCTCCTCCTCACCAAGCACCCTGGTTAAACGCTTCCTCTCATCGGCAGCTTCCTTCCCTAGCCAATCCATACTCTCGCTGTGTTCTCTCTGCATCGCCTTCACCTCCGCGGAATGTTTCGACTTGATTCTGGCTAGCTCCAGGCACGCGTTGTCATTTTTCGCCAGAAGTTCCTGCAACTCCTCCACCCTACGCTTCTACTGGGACACCTCGGCCAGAGCGACCTGGTGTGCCGCCCTTATTCCCTTCAGGCTCCTATCTGTCATATCCATAAGCTCTTCGAACTTCTCAGACACTTTCAATCATGATCGAAGCTCAGCGTTATCCTTCCTAGCCTAAATGCTGGCCCCCGTCATCAAACTCAGATGCCAGCACATCGCCCGAGAAAGCAAGACGCTCTACGAGACAAAAGACGAATAAAAACCCACGATGGGGTCACTCAAGAGACATCTATCGCACAAAAGGAATAACTTACCCGCAAGGCATAGGCCCGAGTTATCCTCATCAGGGTCGTATTATCGATGTCGAGAAGGAGATGGATACTCTTAGCCATGCCTTGTTGACCGAACGGAGCATCGATCAGCTCCAAGTCCGCAAACTTGTCCGCCGAAGGATCCGCACCCGGATACAAAGCCGACCTCATTAAGGCAGAAAATGCCTCCTCAATGCCAGCGCTCGAGCTGCTGGGCTGACCGTCCCCGCCTGAGGGACCGACTTGAGCAGCCTCCGCTTGAGAGGCCCCCAATTTCCCAGCCTCTTCTTTCAAGGCCCTGGCTTGAACCTCTTCGGATAATTCAGCTAGCCCAAGCACTAGCCTCCCCAAAACCTTTTTCGAAGGAGCTCCCAATGTAGAGCTCTCGCCTTGCTGCGTCTCCTCCTTTGACGCACCTTTCCCGGTGACCACCATATGAGTCTCCGCCACTGGGCCCCTCGGGGTCTCGACCCGTCCTGCCACTTGCGTCTCCCCTGCAGGCTCCCCCGAAGCCTCGGCCTGACCTGCCTCACTACTACCGGACTCCCCTGCAGAAGGACCAAGAGAAGGCTCTCCCTGAACCTCCTCGGCTACAGCTGCCCCATCTCCCTCTCTTGCCGGGGCCGGTGGCAATCCCGCGGGGACGGTAGTCTCCTCAGCAACAACCGCCTCCCCCAAACCCACCGCTGTTTTCTCTTTCAGGGGGGACGCGATCGGGCGGGCCAACGAGGCCTCGTCTGAACTGTCCGATATCTCTAACATGAGAGGGCCGGGGGCCACAACCGCTCTCCCCGGATCCTCCTTCGCCCTCGGCGCCTCTGCCATGGCTACATCGGCGCCTGGCGGGCTTCCTGCGGAGATGTGAGCCCTTTTCTCAGGCCTACCACTATCCGCACCACTGCTCTCCCCGGGGCGCTTTCCTCTCTTCCTTTTGGAGAGGCTCGTCAAAGCCGACCTCTGGGCAATAGTCAAAGCCGAAGGAACAAAATATACACGATCAGATCCAAGCATGTTCATTGAGAAAACGCACAGTGAAAAATTTAAAAGAGGAGATTCACCTTGCGGGTCTAGGGGGCTGAGCCCTACTGCGAAAAGGGCCCCCTCCGATAGCAAGTCATTGGCCGAAAACACCTGCCCATTACGAAGGACGTCCAAGTCCCTCTCCTTCTGCGCCGACAAAATCGGGTGCGTTTCCGCATCCCTCACAAAATCCCCCCATCTCCGAGGAAAGCCGGAACCGATGTTCCCCTCTACGATAACGAACCGACTCTTCCACCCCTTGATGGAAGATGGATTATCCACAATGACATTGAAAGATCTCCGGGGTCCAATGTAGGGCCACTCTGATTTCCTCCCAAGAATCAAGTGGTAGCAGGTGCGAAAAAGGGGGAGAGTAGCAACGATTTGAATCTGGTGGCACATCGAGATGAATCCGACAATGTTCCGCCAGCTGTTTGGAGCCACCATTGACGGGCAGATATTATAGTGGGTCATGATTTCCTTCACCAAGGGGTGGAAAGGAAAACGGAAACCCGCCTTCAAACTATCTTCATAGACAAAAACCCCAGACTCTAAATCCTGAGTAACTCTGTCTCCGGATTCTGGCGCCCACAGAACGATATCCGGGGGCATACCATACCACTGGTGAATCCTCCCCAAATCCTCGGCGACGATTTCTGAGGCCATGTCGTCGGGGCTCATCGCCATCTTGATTGAAAGAAGTACCAAGCGAAAATGATGAGCGTCGAAGAAGATGAAAAACTAGAACTCTTCTGAAAGCAAGACGAGAGGACGCTGAGAACATGCGCATATATATATATATATATATACAATGTGGCTGTCACTTCGCTTCCTCGCCAAGGAAGCTGCCCTGAGGGGGCGGGGGCGTTTCATCCCAGGCGTCCGGAATCGCCTCGACAAGCGCTCGATCGATCGGGATTCGCAGCGTGGCACAATCCCAACCGTCGCTCATAGAGGAGCCTTAGCCCCAAAGGCGGGATGGCCCTATCGCATTAATTAGGGCATCATTGTACGAGCTGTCTAAACCAAGACGTCCCATCCAGGACACGCCATTTGGACTTGTACTCCCTATGCTCGAACCTACGCTTCGAACTAGGGAGTGGAGGGCATGTGTTGGGGGTAAAATCGTTATTGCATTAATAACCATGCAAGATGGCTAAGGCTAACCTCCTCCCTTCGCCTCCCCCGGGCTTCCGTAGCTCGGCCTCTTCCGGGCTTCCATAGCTCCGCCCTTTCGGGCTTCCGTAGCTCGGCCCTTCCGGGCTTCCGTAGCTCGGCCCCTCCGGGCTTCCGTAGCTTGGCCCCTTCCGAGCTTCTGTAGCTCGGCCGCTTCCGTAACTCGGCTTCATCGAGCGATCCACAGCCTAACACCTACCTCCACGGAACCCAACGCAGGAGAGCCCGGGCCTACCAGAACGGCATCTTAGACTAGGAATCATGTCGGGACGTGGCCTAAAACCTATCGTAACCACCCCAAGCCTACTCAACCAGATCTCGAGACATCAAGGAGCTCTCCCAGTCGTCGATTCCAGAACAAACAGGATATGGATTCTAACGGCCCCACAACGGCCTGATTCTGTCCGCCTCCATATCGTAACAACCTCCGAACCTTCCAGAAGATGCTCAAGACCCAGGTGACAGTCTATAAATGTTAGACTCGCAGATTCCCCCAGGTACGCGCGCCTCTTACGCGGACACCCACACTGTTTTCTCTCTCTCTCTCTCTCTCTCTCTCTTCGGCAGCTTGTCGGCGCTCCTGCCCCCTGGAGCCTCCGATTGGCCGCCCCCGGAGAGGTCCCGGAGGGATCCACCTCCCCATTATCTGGTTGATCGCCGATTTCTTCTCCACTGACTTGAGCATCGGAGGGTCTTCCACGGAGGACCACCCCCAGCGTCCCCCCACATGTGGACTTCTTGTGCAGATCCGCCCCCCTCTTCCTGAAGATCGACCGCGCTCGAGTCAGAGGACGGATCCCGGTGGCAACACAAGGTTATTGACTGGGACCTAACTCTGGCAGGAGTTAAGGATGCCACGTCGCACTAGGAGTCTGCGGCCTATTGGGAACTCCCAGGCTGGTGACTCGGGCCAGCAGGGAGGCCAGCAAGCTTCCGGAGGCTCTGGTTCCGTTAATTTAGCTGACAATGATCAACCACAATTTCAAGCCCAGTTGCTTCAGACTCTGGCGGGAATGTCGCAGGCTATGCAAGCCATGCAGCAACAGATTCAGCAAATCCAGCCTGCTCGGCCTGCCTCTCCCGCTCCGCAGCCTGCTCAGTCGGCTCCATCCCAGCCCTGGCGGGGAGGGGGCCGGAGCTTTGCTGAGTTCAAGAGCTTGGCCCCTGCTCCCTTTTGTGGATCTACTAACCCTGCCGATGCTGAAAAATGGATGAGGGAGATGGAGAAAGCCTTTGCAGCTCATGGTAGCCAAGAGGAGGAGCGAATCAGATTCGCTACCTACCTCCTTCAGGGGGAGGCATATGATTGGTGGCTACTTGTGGAGCAGCGAATGGATGGACGGACTGTTTCCTGGGGAGAGTTTAAGGAAGTCTTCTATGACAAATACTTCCCCAATAGTGTGCAGAGGCAGATGCAGTCGGAGTTTGTCAAACTGGAGCAAGGAAATCTCTCTGTGGCGCAGTATGAAGCCGAGTTTACCCGGTTGGCTCGGTTTGCTCCAGACATAGCCGCCACTGAGAGAGCCAAGATTATCAAGTTCACCGAGGGACTGAGGCCTAGACTGATGCAAGCAGTCAATGCCTTTGAACTCTCCACATTCAGTGCTGTGGTGAACAAGGCCCTGGTGATTGAGAGAGATATGGGTGTGGTCCATAAGCAGTGGGAGCAGCAGCAGAGGAAGAAGAAGGGGCCTCCTTCTGGCCAGTCTTCAGGACAGGCCAAGAAGAAAGGTCCTTATCAGGCCCCCTCAGGACCAAAGAGTACGGAAACTCGTTGCCCTCAATGCGGAAACTCCCACCCAGGCAAGTGGTGCCGCGGGACGGCTGGTGCCTGCTTCATATGTGGGCAGGTGGGTCACAAGATGGCCACTTGTCCCCTTCGGAGGGATCAGCAGCCTCCTGCGGATCAGGGCAGAGGCCAGCAGCAGCAGCCTAGGACCCAGGGAAGGGTCTTTACTCTCACACAACAGGATGCTGCCGCTTCCAACTCCGTTGTGACAGGTATGCCTGTTACTTAAGTACTCGTTTAAGATTGCTTCATTCATATGCAATGGGATGCATTGATCATGAATGATAAAAGTATTGTTAAACCTCATGACATCTAAGATAAACTAAATTTTGTGACCAGGTATAATTAAAGTAGGCAATGCTTATGCTCAATTCTTAGTAGATCCGGGTGCCACGCATTCATTTGTATCTGGCACATATCTCGCTAAGGATGAATCTTTGACACCCGTTCCCCTAGAGCAGGAGTTGTGCATTGCTCTCCCAAATGGTGATGTTATGAGGGTAGACTCAGTATGCAGATCTTGCCTGATTAACATGGGGGATAGGAGATTGAAGGCCGATCTAATCGTCCTCCCACTAAAATCATTCGATGTTATCCTTGGGATGGACTGGTTGGCCTCCTATCATGCTTCAGTAGACTGTTTCAGGAAGATGGTGATCTTCAAAATTCCTAATCAACCTGAATTCAGTTTTACTGGAAGTCAGGAGCATCTGGCCTCGGTGTTCGTGTCAGCACTACAGGCCGCAAAGTATTTGAAGAAGGGTAGCCAAGGGTTTCTTGCTATGGTCAAAGATCTTCAGCAGGATGAGGTCAAGTTGGAGGATATTCCAGTGGCTCGGGAATTTCCTGATGTATTCCCAGATGATTTGACCGAATTACCCCCAGATCGGGAGGTTGAGTTCACTATTGATTTGGCCCCTGGCACTGGACCTATATCCAAGGCCCCGTACCGTATGGCCCCAGCTGAGCTAAAAGAGTTGAAGAGCCAATTGCAGGAGCTCCTTGACCGGGGATTCATCAGACCTAGTGTATCTCCTTGGGGTGCTCCAGTATTATTTGTCAAAAAGAAAGATGGAAGTCTTCGGCTCTGCATTGATTACCGAGAAATCAATAGGGTAACAGTGCGGAACAAGTATCCTCTGCCAAGGATTGATGATCTATTTGATCAACTCCAAGGAGCTCGGGTATTCTCGAAGATTGATCTTCGGTCAGGATACCATCAACTCAAGGTCAAGGCTGGGGATGTGCTTAAGACAGCATTCAGGACTAGGTATGGCCACTACGAGTTCTTGGTGATGCCGTTTGGGTTGACTAATGCCCCGGCAGCATTCATGGACTTGATGAACAGAATCTTTAAGCCATACTTGGACCAGTTTGTGGTGGTGTTCATTGATGACATCCTGGTGTATTCTAAAAGCCAGGAGGAGCATGTGGACCACCTGAAGATTGTTCTGCAAACTCTTCGGGAGAAAAAGCTTTATGCCAAGTTGCAGAAGTGTGACTTCTGGTTGAGCCAAGTATCATTCTTGGGTCATATAATATCTAAAGATGGCATATCTGTGGATCCAAAGAAGATTGAGGCAGTTGTTAACTGGTGTAGGCCTTCCAATGTGTCTGAAATAAGAAGTTTCGTGGGGCTGGCTGGATATTATCGCAGATTTGTGGAAGGCTTCTCTCGCATTGCTCTACCCCTGACTCGCTTGACCCAAAAACAAGCGAAGTTTGATTGGACTGAGGAGTGTGAGAGAAGTTTTCAGGAGCTGAAGCAACGCCTAGTATCAGCCCCCGTCCTTACCCTTCCGTCAGGATCTGGAGGATTCACCCTATTCACGGATGCTTCTCGGAAGGGATTGGGATGTGTTCTGATGCAAAATGAGAAGGTGATAGCCTATGCCTCCCGGCAGTTAAAGCCATACGAGCAAAACTATCCTACCCATGACCTGGAGTTGGCCGCCGTGATTTTTGCCTTGAAGATTTGGCGGCATTATCTGTATGGAGAGACATGTGATGTGTATACAGACCACAAAAGTCTGAAATACATCTTCACTCAGAAGGAGTTAAATTTGAGACAGAGGAGGTGGATGGAGCTACTAAAAGATTATGACCTGAACCTGCACTATCATCCAGGGAAGGCCAATGTGGTAGCTGATGCTTGAGTAGGAAGTCCTCCTCGGAGTTAGCTTCTATGATCACTTCTCAACCTCACATCTGGAGGGACCTTGAGAAGTTGGAGGTTGGATTGCGAGTACAGCGGTCCGATGGACTTGTGGCAGCACTTGTACTCCAACCCACTTTAATAGACAGGATCAAGTCCTCCCAGAAAGAAGACTTGGACCTGCAAAAGATTAAAGAAGCTGTGAAGTCAGGGGTTCAAAATGAATTTGCTATAATGGAGGATGGATCCCTGAGATTTGATGGCAGGCTCTGTGTGCCAAATGCGGTGGAACTAAGAGCAGAAATTCTGAGGGAGGCCCACTACTCTCCCTATACAGTGCACCCAGGAGGCACCAAGATGTACAGAGACCTAAAAGAAAATTTTTGGTGGAAGGGAATGAAAAGAGAGATTGCTCAGTATGTGGCCAAATGTTTAATATGTCAGCAAGTGAAGGCTGAACATCAAAGGCCTGCGGGACCTCTTCAATCTCTGATGATTCCACAGTGGAAATGGGAGAAGATCACTATGGACTTCGTGACTGGTCTGCCTAAGACCCCTAGGAGCAATGATGCGGTGTGGGTCATTGTAGACAGATTGACGAAGTCAGCCCATTTCCTGCCATTCAGAGTTGGGATTTCCAGTGAGAGATTAGCCACATGTATATTGAACAAATTGTGAGGCTTCATGGTGTCCCCGTATCTATTGTATCAGATCGGGATACTAGGTTTGTGTCCCAATTTGGAAGAGTCTTCATAGGGCTCTGGGGACCAAATTGAACTTCAGCACAGCCTTTCATCCTCAGACAGATGGGCAGTCTGAGAGGACCATACAGACCCTGGAGGACATGTTGCGAGCCTGTGTGATGGACTTGGGTGGTGCTTGGGACAACCACTTATCTTTAGTGGAATTTGCTTACAATAATAGTTACCAAGCCAGTATCCAGATGGCTCCATTTGAGGCCTTGTATGGTAGAAAATGCAGATCCCCCTTATGTTGGGATGATGTGGGAGAGAGAAGATTGTTGGGCCCTGAACTGATTCGGCAGACAGTAGAGAAGGTGCAGTTGATTAAGGAACGACTCCGCACAGCTCAGAGCCGACAGAAGAGCTATGCAGATGTGAGAAGAAGGGAGCTAGAATTTCAGGTTGGAGACCATGTCTTTCTGAAGATATCACCAACCAAAAATGTGATGAGATTTGGGATTAAAGGTAAATTGAGTCCACGATACATTGGGCCATTTGAGATTCTGAGTAAAGTAGGGGAGGTGGCTTATAGCCTGGCATTACCTCCGGTGCTCTCTGGGGTACACAATGTATTTCATGTATCTATGTTGAGAAAGTACATTTCTGACCCCAGCCATGTGATACAGTTTGAGCCCATGCAGTTAAGGAATGATCTGACATATGAAGAGCATCCTGTGCGTATTGTGGACCGCAAGGACCAAGTCTTAAGACGGCGTAGCATTCCCTATGTCAAGGTTCAGTGGAGTAACCATTCTGAGAGGGAGGCTACTTGGGAGCTGGAGGAGGAAGTGAAAAAGAAATATCCATACCTATTTGTATCTTAGTATATGTAAATAAAAGATAATAATTCTTATGATCAAAGCTTTGGATTCTAAATGTTATATGAAGTACACCAATTTCGAGGCCGAAATTTTTATAAGGAGGGGAGAATGTGAGCCCCGGATCCTCACCATGTGATCCGTCTTCTTGACCGGCGCCGCAGCCGTACACGCGGGCGGCTCCCCAGTCGGTCAAAGAGGGCGGGCCCTCTTCTCTCAAGCAGGGAGGCCTCCCCCCTGCTATAAATGGGGAGGGAGAGGGAGCCTTCCCCTCCACCCACCACCATCAATCCAGGTAATTCCCCCTTCTTCCACTTTTCTGAGAGTGAGTGACAGAGAGGAACGGGAGGAATTCCTCCGTTACCATGCCCGGCCGCTCGAGGCGGCCGGAGGAGCGGGGAGGGGGGTCCGGCCGCTCGAGGCGGCCGGAGGGGCATTGGAGGGCCGCCGGGCGGCCCTCCCTTCTTTTGGAGCCAAGCCGCTCCGCGGCTTGGTTCGGGCCCGGCGGAGTGCCCGCCGGCTCGCCGGGCCCGGGCTGCTGTCGGCGGCCTCCACCGGCGCCGGGGCAGCGTCCGGTGGAGGTCCGGCCGGCCGTGGTGGCCGGCCGTGCCACCGGCATGGGTAGAAGCCGCGGCGGGCAACGGGAGAGAGAGAGAAATAGAGGAAGAGAGAGAGGGGGAGGAGCTCGGCCACGGCGGCGGCCGGGCCGGTCGGCGGTGGCCGGGCCCCTCCGGGAAGTGGCCGGCGGCGGCCCCGGCCGCCGGCACATCCTTCCCCTGTTTCGATCGAAACAGGGGAGGCGGGGGTGGGGGAGCGGGCCGGTTCGGGCCGTTCCCCCATTTTGGGCCCTATTGGGCCGTTTCGCGAGCCATTTTTGGGCCGCGATTTGAACCCTGTATTGGGCCAAAAATGGAAAAATAAAAGTATGCCCCGGATCAGTGTTGATTCTAGTTTCTGGGGGTATTTTTATTTTCCCATTTGGGCTTATGTAGTGGGAGATATTCAAGCCCCAAGTTGGCCCCGGGATTAAAATTGGGTAGAGCTAAAAGCTATTTTGATATGCTACTTTTGGGGACTAAAAATTGGGAAATTGATGCTGTAGGTACCCAGGTGCTTAAATAGCCGAATTACATCTTTGGATTAGCGCCAGGAGGTAAGTAAGTCATTTATCATAATTTTCATAAATTATTAAAATATGAAAATTATGTATTTAAATGTTATATTATTATATATTGCATTATTTGAAAAATAAGAAATGGATTGGTATTATTATTTGTAAATGAGCCTTTGCTATGATTAGTTTATTATTTATTATATTTTATAAATAATTGGGTATCTATGTGGACAACTGATCAATTGGCATGACTTTGAAATTGTTAAAGGTTTTATAAATATACATGTGTATGTGACATGTTTTTATGAAAAGTATATGGATTGCATTTTTGCAACGATACATGCTATTTAGCAAATGATACTTTGTGTATATGATGATATGTCCACTATGGTCCGCTATGATATGGTATGATGTGATATGTTGCATGACTCACTTGGCACCGGGACCCAACTCCATAGGGGGGTATATGGAGCACACACACCCAGGAGGTGTGCTGTGACAGGATATGGCAATATTATGCCACATGGCACCGGGACCCATCTCCATAGGGGGGTATATGGAGAACACACTCTTGGGGTGTGTTGTAGCCGGATATGGCAGGATGTGAGTGCATGACACTGGTTCCAGGACCCTGACTCCTAGGGGATATTTAGGGAGGATACACCCGAGGGGGGGTGTTCTGTGTACATAGTGTGTGGCCGTGGGACATTGGTATAAAAATACATTTTACATGCTATTTACAGTGGTTTTATCTTGAAATTGTATATTCTTGATATACTATATATGGCAACTGCTTCCAAAATTATTTTGAGCATATGATGCATGTTTTGATAACATGGTAAATGTATCTGAAATATGGGAGCTTGGCAGATATTTATTGTGGAAAAATTTAGTTTATAAAAGCATGAAGTGATTAAATTACATTATAGTTGGCTTACTTATTGAGTGTGAGCTCATTTAAATCTCACAATGTTTTTCAGAGCCACAGAACTGAAGATGGGGATATGGGGTAGTTGAAGCAGCTATCAGAGTGACTTAGATCCAGTACTTTGTTGTAACCCCATTGAGTTATGTATTTGGCATGTAGTCTAAAACGTATGATTATGGTTTGTATTAAGAACCATTTAAATTGGACGAATTATAATTATTACCCCTTCTTGTATTAAATGTTATATTTCGGGACGCCTTGCATGCCCGGCATGCGGCGGGTTGCCACCTCTAGATCCAATATAGGGTCTGGGGCGTGACATCAGTTCACTTGTTCAATTGAGGGAATTCTTTGCTGCAATACTCAGAGTGGGCAGCATGTAACTACAGGACAATTGTGTACATGACTTTCTCCTTACAACTTGATGTATTTTTTCCGTCTTATGAATATGGATGCTCTTTTTTATCAAACCTTCAAGGTTAGTCCTTAAGATCACCTCTGCCTTAATCCACCTGTATTAGAATTTGGAATTTGAGCATTCAGACAACTCTAACATAGTATGATAATTGGGTCCCTGTCTACCTGATTTTCTTGCACAATTTGTTGCATTTTTTCTGTCTTGTAATATTTAACACCCTCTATTACCAAATCTTTAAGGTTAGTACATAAGATTGCCTTTACTTAATTGAAGTATATTAAAATTTGAGAATTGAGGAATCAGAAAAGAGACTATATATAATGTTTNAGTTCAGATTATTTTTTCTTTGTCTGCCTTCCATGGAAGAATTCAATGAAGATTTCTTTTCTTTATCATGCGCTTTTTTTTCCTCTTTTTCGTTATTTTGAGGATATTTAATCCAAAGGAGTTCAGCAGATTGAAGGGAGTCTGATCCCAAGAAGGGGCGCTTGTTGAATGCCTCGCTGCTATTTATTGATCCTTTTCGGTAAAGGGGGGTAATTCTTCGTTTCCTGTGAGCGGCCGCCGAGGCAATGATGCATGGTGAGTTTTTTGCGGTAGTGGCACTGGAGCTGATGGCTCGGGCGATCGGGATACCTGCCGGAAGTAGTTTAAATACGGATGGGGAGGATGCCATCGTTAATCACCTTTTAAGCTGATCTTCCAAAATTTTTGGATACTGAGATGGCTTCTGGAGGCGAGGGGCGATCGACTGAAGCACCAAGCAGTGGCGTCAATGGCCGTGGAGGGCCCCGTAGGAGCTGCTCTACGGTAACTGTCGATGGGGAGGTCTTGGCGTCACTGTTTGCAGACTGCGAGCGACTCCAGAGGGCGGCCAAGCAATACCTGACTGTTTCCATGAGGGAGAACGAGCTCCTTCATTGGGCCAACAGTCGGCTGGAGGGGCAAGTAGCATCCCTCCAGCGACAGATTACCGAGTTAGCTCTGCGGCGTGAGGGGAGCTCGGCAGCGCTCGGAGAAGATGGCAAGCCCCAGTGAGGGCTCATGTATCTTTTTCTTTTCCTTTTTGTTTCTCTTTTTGTGATGAATGAAAAGGAATTTTTGCAATTTTCGTGCTCGCTTCCACCTCCAAACGTTCTTTCTTATCGTTCGAGTCTTACGAAACGAACCATCCTCCTGGGGAATCCCTGGTAATCTTGGCGAGACCAAGGTATGGTGTCCCATTTTGGTAGAGGTAGGCGAAACTCATAAGTTCCAGTTGGAGTGCAGTGTATTGCTTAATCTTGCCAAAGCATAAGGGGCGTCCCGTGAGCGTTGAGGCAAGGGTAGCTATCCCAGTCAGGACCGGGAGATAAGGGAGCGTTCGGTTTTTCCTGAAGTAAGGAGACTATCTCGGCTTTTAGCCAAAAACGAAATGTCTCGGTTTAGGCCGAGGCATAGCAGAGGGTTCGGTTCTGGGCCGAAGTAGGAGATCTTGGCCTGGACGACGTGTCTTTATTAAGGAGTACTTGGCTTCTGTGCCTTTCTTGCTCTGCCGGCGTTTTGTCTTTTTCAAGGTGAGTTGATTTTGCGTGGGTGACAAGCATCCGGCTTTCATTGGGGGGAGGACGCCTTTTTCATTGGGGATTTCCCAGGCTCATCTATATCTCGGAGATTTGCAGGCCGTTTTTCAGCATTTAAGACTCCCGATTCGAGATCACAGGGAGATCTCTTTCCATAATGACTCGAGGGGCGCACTCGGCGCGCTCTGATGTGTATTTTCTTATCCCGGTGCGCCACGTGGCCATGGCACCATGGCTTTTATGCCGTTTGGCCCGGCCGGGCTTGTAAGCTGCCCAACTTGGTCCAAGGCTTACAGATCACTCGACTTCCAGCCATACTGGGAGCGCTCGGCCATACCGAGGCTTTGTGGAATCGGACTCGGCCCGGCCGAGGTATGGAGATTTAACTGAGGACTCGGCTTGGCTGAGGTACGGAGATTTAGCTTAGGTCGGCTCAGCCGAGGTACGGAGATTTAGCTTAGGACTCGGCCCAGCCAAGGTACGGAGATTTAGCTCAGGACTCGGCCCAGCCGAGGTACGAAGATTTTTGCTCAAGGAGATAGCTCGGTTGTGCCGAGAATGGGTAAGCAGCATCTATTTTTCATTACGACTTTTCGGAAAAATGATTGTAGTGATCATGTCATGGATAATAGAAACAAGATGCCAAAGCTGTAAATGGGGCAAGTCTATAGAAAGCGTACCCTACTGATGGTATATACGGAGATTGTCTGAATTCTAGGTCCGGAAAATAGATTTCCAGTTCAGATCCTGGAGCTTGTAGGTACTGGGTCCGATGACTTCCGCCACTTGATAGGGGCCTTCCCAGTTCGGAGACAACTTTCCTTGTTCTAGTGGTTTGGAGACGGATGCTTTTCGGAGGACAAGATCGCTGGGTGAGAAGGATTTCCCTTTGACTCTGGAGGCATGATAGCGAGCCA
Organism: Calamus simplicifolius; assembly: GCA_900491605.1. Classification (NCBI taxonomy): domain Eukaryota; kingdom Viridiplantae; phylum Streptophyta; class Magnoliopsida; order Arecales; family Arecaceae; genus Calamus; species Calamus simplicifolius. Next base: position 60,479 of record UESW01004174.1, on the reverse strand, counting down.
CTCTTTGCTGATATGTAGCTACTTGATTCGAGCTTTCTCTCTATCTCTTCCACCAGGTCGAGATTGGTGCGAAGCTGCTCATCGTTAGCCTCCTCCGAGTAGCTCTCCACCCGCGGAGAAGGAAGCCCTATCTCCACGGGGATGACGGCTTCCATGCCGAAGGCCATCCGGAATGGGGTCTCGCTAGTGGGGATTATCTGGGTGGTGCGGTAGGCCCATAGGATGTGGTGAAGTTCGTTCGCCCATCTGCCTCGGGCTCTGGCAAGCCGAGCCTTGATCCCTTGAAGTAGGGTTCGGTTAGTTACTTCGACTTCTCCGTTGGCTTGCGGATGCCCTACCGATGTGAGGCGGTGATAGATCCCATGCTCCTCGTAGAAACCTCAAATTTTGGGTTATCAAACTGCTTGCCATTGTCGGTGATGATGGTATGCGGGAGGCCGAAGCGATAAATAATGGATCTCCATACGAAGTCCCTGGCCCGAGCTTCGGTTATCTGGGCAACTGCCTCGGCCTCGACCCACTTGGTGAAGTAGTCAATGGCGACAAACAAGAACTTTCTCTTCCAGTGGCGAGGGGAAAAGGGCCAAAGATGTCCATCCCCCACTTAGCAAAGGGCCAAGCAGAGGAAATAGGGACCAAACTGGCGGAGGGAGCCTCTGGATACTAGAATGTCTCTGACAGGGGCCGTAAGCTCGGATGAGATCGTCAGCATCCTTTTGCATGGTGGGCCAATAATACCCCTAGCGCAGCACCTTGTGGTATAAGGATCGGCTCCCCAGATGGTTGCCGCAAATTCCCTCGTGTACCTCCCAAGAGCATAATCAGCCTCAATGGGTGAAGGCACTTGAGTAGCGGCATGGAAAAGGATCGCTTATACAGCTGGTCGTCGATCAGCACATAGTGGGTGGCTTGCAATTTCAGCTTTCTTGCTTCCTTTCGGTCGGCTGGGAGCGACCCTTCTTTAAGATACTTTAATATGGGGTCAAACCAGGATGGTTCAGCCTTAACCTGCATCACTCGGTCAGCCTCCGCGATGCTAAGCTTTTCCAGAATCTCCAGGGGAAACTTTCGCTAGAATCCATCAATTCCGTAGTTTCCAGCCGAGACAATAGATCGGCGCGTGCATTCTCAAATCTTGGGATCTGAATGACTTCAAATTCAGAGAAGTGGGAAAGTAAGTCCCGCACCTCTTGGAGATACGAATCATGTTCGGCTCCGGGCCTTGAACTCGCCCCGCACGTGACCGGCTACCAATTGAGAGTTGGTAAAGCCATTCAACTTCTTCACTTTAAGATCACGGGCGATTCAGAGTCCAGCGAGCAGAGTTTTATACTCAGCTTCATTATTGGAGGCTGGGAAGGAGAAGCGAATGCCGTACTCGAAGGTCACCCCCTTTGGGCTGGTGAGGATTAAGCCAGCGCCGAAGCCATTGGCATTAGACGATCCGTCAACGTGGAGCAACCACAGGGCATCAGATCTCGGGTGCTCAGAGGAGTCTGGAGTGGAGCTATCCTCCGGGATAGTACATTCAAGGAGGAAATCAGCCAGAACCTGAGCTTTGATGGCCGGGCAAGGTTGGTATCGGATGTCATGCTCGCTTAGCTCGACGGCTCATTTAGCCATTCTTCCTGATGTCTTCGGATGATGGACCACCGCTTTGATGGGTTGGTCAGTAAGGACCATCACAGAATGTGCCTGGAAATATGATCGCAGCCTCCGAACCGATGTTACCAGGGCCAAAACCAACTTCTCGATCCGGGTGTACCTTGTCTCGGCGTCTCGGAGCAGTTTGCTAACATAATAGATTGGCTTTTGGGTCTTGTTCTCTTCTCTGACCAACACTGAGCCAACTGCGCCTTCTGAAACTGCTAAGTACAGAAACAACATTTCCCCTGGATTCGGACTGCTGAGGAGGGGTGGAGAGCCGAGATACCTTTGAGGTCCTCAAATGATTTCTGACACTCGGGAGACCATTGGAAATTCTTGGCTGATCGAGAGCTTTAAAGAAAGGAAGGCATCTCTCGGCCGACCGAGCCACGAAGCGGTTGAGGGCCACGATCCTACCAGTCAGGCGCTGAACCTCTTTGATGGACGCAGGGGGCGCCATTTGTCAAAGGGCCTGAATCTTCTGCGGATTGGCCTCAATGCCCCGCTGAGAAACCATGAAGCCCAGATACTTCCCAAAATTGATGCCGAAGGCGCACTTAGTTGGGTTGAGCTTCATCCAATATTTTCAGAGCGTCGCAAAGCTCTCAGAGAGATCCTCAATGTGCTAGGATGCTTCTTTGCTTTTGACCAGCCTGTCGTCAACATATACCTCCATGTTTCGGCCGATTTGCTCCTTGAAGACCTTGTTAACTAGTCTTTGGTAAGTAGCACCTGCATTTTTCAGACCAAAAGGCATGACACGGTAACAATAAGTACCTCGGTCAGTTATGAAGGCGGTCTTCTCTTCATCCTCGGGCGCCATTCGGATTTGGTTGTAGCCCGAATAGGCATCCATGAAGGTCAGCATCTGATGACCTGAAGTAGCATCTACAAGTTGGTCGACCCGAGGGAGAGGGAAGCTGTCCTTCAGGCATGCTTTGTTGAGGTCGGTGAAGTCGATGCAAATCCGCTACTTACCGTTCGACTTCTTCACCATGACGATATTTGACAGCCAATTAGGATAGTTTACCTCCCGAATGAAATTTGCCTTGATAAGTTTGTCGATTTCTTCCTCAATTGCCTTCTGTCGCTCAGGGGCGAAGCTCCTTTTCTTCTATTTTAAGGGCCGGGACATCTCGTCCACATTAAGACGGTAGACGAGAATGTCTGGGCTGATCCCGGCATATTAGAAGTGACCAGCAAAGACATCTGCATTCCTTCGGAGAAAGTCGATCAGCTCCAGCCAAGGTTTCCCTTTCAGTTGCGACCCGATCTTTATGTTTGGTCGGGCCGAGCTTCGTTCAGCGGTACCTCCTCCAGCTCTTTGGCTGGTTCTCCCCGTTGCTTGGCAAAATCCTCCCGAGCGTCTAGCCCATCAACCTGGGACAGTTTGGACTGAAGGCTGGTGACGAAGCACTGCCGAGCTATAGCTTGGCTTCCTCGAACTACTCCCACTCCCCATCCAGTAGGGAACTTCATAGCTAGATGCGGGATGGAGACAGCTCCAAGGGACATTAGGTCAGGTCTCCCAAAATTACATTGTAGGGCGACCAAAGTTTGGTCACCAGAAAATCTGTGTGAATAGTGGCAACGCGAGGCCAAGTTCCCACGCAGACCGTCAAGGTCATGACCCCCTCTGTGGTAATAACATCGCCGGTGAACCTCATTAGAGTGGAGTCCATGGCTCGAAGATTCTCCATGAGCAGTTTCATCTTTGCAAACACATCGAGATACAAAACATTGACAGAGCTCCCACTATCAATAAGGATCCGGCTTACATCATAATTATTTAGATTGAGAGATACAACCAACGCATCGTCATGCGGGAACTGTATCTTCTGGAGGTCATTGTCGGAGAAGAGAGCTCATTAGTTCGCGCTCTCTTTGGCGCTGAACCTTCTTCATCATTCCGCCAGCTCGACGGACTATCGACTGCCTTGATCACATTGATGTGGCCAGCGACCGGAGGATTCGGAGGAGGAGGCTGCTGGGGCTCGGGCTGGCGGTCACCCCCATTTCTTGGCTCGGGCGCTCTCTTAAATTGGTCTAGTCTACCTGGCTGGATGAGCCTCTCGATTCATTCTTCAGCTGCCAGCACTCCTCGGTGTCGTGGCCATGGTCCGATGGTAGCGGCTGTATTTGGTGGGGTCTCTTCGGGCTGCATTCCCTCGGAGAGGAGGCGGTCGAGGGAGTTGACGCTCTATCTCCATGAGGATCTCCGCCCTCGGGGCAGTGAGCGGGGTGAACCGGTTGAACCTCCTAGGTGGGCTATGGGTGTGGTTCCTCGACAGCGGTGGAGGAACCCTTTGGTGATGAGGTGGGCTTGGCTGGCGGGCAGATCGGTGCCTATCCGAGCCCTTAGACTCCTTCCTTGCCAGTTCGGCATGGGCAGCCCTCCGCGATTCTTCGACTCTGGCATACTTGTCTGCCAGGGCCATCATATCGGAGTGGTTCGGAGAGTAGCTGACCTCCAACGCTAGGTAAAAGTCACTCTCCTTTAACACTCCACCTGCTAGGACGGACATGGCCACACTATGGTTAAGGTGATCCACTTCCAGCATGGCTGTATTGAAATGGCCGAGATAGTTCTTCAAGGACTCCCTCTCTCTGCTTAACCTCAGAGAGGGAGTCAGATCTCCACCGGTGATGATGGCTGCTGATGAATTGGCTGATGAAGAGGTGGCTCAGCTCGTTAAATGAACCAACGGAACCTGATTTTAAGGCATTAAACCAGGTTCGAGCGGACCCCCTGAGGGTGGAAGGGAAGGTGCGGCAGAGGATCGCATCTGATGCCCCATGGAACATCATGATCGATTGGAAGCTACTGAGGTGGTCGTCGGGATTGGAGGATCCATGATAAGACTCATGGCCGGCAGCTTGACATGGAAGGGAATCACTTCCTCCATGATCTCCTTGGAAAAGGGGATGCCCTGCTCCGCCTTATACTGAAGCGGATGGGCCTGCTTGGCAGCATCCAACTCCTGATGCATCTCCCGGAGTTGTCGGCGGATCTCCTCCTCAGGCATAGCAGGAGGGGCTGGGCGAGGAGAATACTGAGACGGTGTCGAGTCATGACGAGAGAACACCGAAGAAAGGGATCGGGCCTGCCGAGATCTAGGAAGATCCTTGTCACAGATCCCTTGCGGACTGGCTCAGCTCCCTTAGGGCGACGAGGGGGGTTTGCAACCCCATGCAGACCGGAAGAAGAGATTGCTGGGTGAATAGGGGCTGCGTTCTCCTCAGGAAGGTGTGAAATAGGAGCAGCTAGACGGGGAGCTTCAAAGCGCCCTTGAATCAGATGGGTCAGAGCTTGGACCAGTGAGGCAAACTGTTCCTGGGTCACTGGGGCCGCTGGTGGCGATGGAGTCTCAACTGGTGGTGGCGGTGGTGCTACACTGCTCACCGGATCAGGTCTTTGAGAGGCAACCTGGTCCGGGCTTCAGAAGTAGCCTTTCTTCGATTGGCATGGGAGGGGTTCTCTTCAAGATCGGGACCCTTATCCTCTGGATCACAAGTTTATGGGACTTGAGGGCCCTTCCTCTAGTGCCATTTGTTGCTACTGAAATCTATCCTCCGACTCGGCGCGATCGAGCTTCAGCATGGGCTCCCTCTTGGGTGGACCTGCAAAACAGTCCTCATGTGAGAGGCGTTGGGGGTGGCCCTCTGCGGAAGACCCTCCGACGCTCAAGTTAGCGGAGATCAACAACAAACAAATATGGGGAGAAGGCTCCCACTGAAGAGTCTCTCCAAGGTGGCCTTTCGAGAGCTCTGAGCAGAGCGTTAATGACGGAAGGGGTGAACAAAGAGATGGAGAGTGGGCGAATATGCAAGCGCACGTACCTGAGAAGTCGGAAGACGATCATATTTATAGAGGATCACCTAATTCCTTGGAGGCGTCGTGGGTCCAAAAGCCATTAGGATTCGAATCCAGTTTGTTATGAGGCCAGTAAGATTCACATCTTATTAGTTAGAGGATTGATTTGAATCAGGCGGTTATGAGGCCGGTAGGATCCGAATCTTGTTAGTTAGTAGATCAATGGCCGAGAAGGCTATCACAGAGAATGGCCTGATCCGCCGAGGTATGGAAAGGCTCGGTTTGCCGAGGTATCCGATGACTCGGCCCACCAAGGTATAACAAAGGAGTAAGCCGGGCGTCAGAACGGTTTGATTCCGTAGAAGTGTAGATATCGCTCGGGCTGGGGCCGAGAGATAGAGGTCGCTTAGGTTGAGGTCGATGGGAGCCGAGGCCAAGAGACATTGAGATAGCTCAGCTAGCGAGGCCGAGAGACTGAGATAGCTCGGCTAGCGAGGTCGAGAGACATTGAGATGGCTCGGCTAGCGAGGCCGAGAGACATTGAGATAGCTCGGCTAGCGAGGCCGAGAGATTAGGCTTGCTCCGGCTAGGACCGAGGCATAGAGATAGAGATCACTCGGACTAGGACCGAGGCACTGGGATAGCTCGGCTGGCAAGGCACACCGGGGAATCCTTGGCTCGTTGAGGGGTTAAAGTGCTTCGATCCACCGAGGTATAATGCTGACTCATTTTTAGCGGGCATTGCACAGCGAGTGAGAGTCAGGATTGATCCTAACCTCTTGCACGATTATTAATGTAATAATGATTTTACCCCTCAACAAGTACCATGAGAATGTTATGAGATATCTAGCTCCATTTGGCGAGGTGTGATGACAGCTAATTGTATATATGATTTGAGGGAGATGCTACCATGGCATCAAAAACCCCTTGGCCTGGGCTCATCACATAGGTTACGGCTAAGGACAGTGGATATGGGTCCTTGTGCTTTTTATTTTTCGTGGGCAATTTGTTTCGATTGGCTTGAGATTGGTGTGAAGCCATGCATGCAAACTTAGCCATGAGTTAGGTCGCATGTGCCGCACGTGAATTATAGATAAATTGTGATCTCTTGACTTTAGGTTGCATTTGGTGCATCGTCAGAAAATCCTGAATAATAATATAAATTATCTGCAAAATAGATTACCACTTGATAGATTGCTAGTAATGCTAATTATTGTGTTTGGTATACACAGATAATGCTACATGCTACAGTAATATTGATTACTATGTTTGGTGTGACAAACATATTACTGATCATATAACATCAAATTTTTAAAATACTTCTAAATTAAATTTATTAAAAATTTATATATTATTATATATTTAATTTAAAAAATTATATTTATAAATAATATTATTTTAAAAATATATATATATATAAATGATATTCGAAGCGGTTGGTGAGAATGCCGGAGGCCATCGATCGAAAGAAGTTTTGCGGCGTCTCAAAATGGCCATAGACCTGTTGGGTACGCGACCTAAGTCAGCGGAAGAGAGTATGGTTCGAGACCTTGGAATGGAGGTTCCAGCAAAGTCGATAGAGGAGGCGAATAGAGAGCGATCAAAGGAAGCAAAAGTAATTTTATTAAAAAATTATTAGATTACCATATCTCTGATAATATAGATAATCACCCCTTCTTAATTATTAGATTACAACTGCAAGATAGATTGTTATTCAAAATATATATTAAACATAGTTATCTGATGAACCCATTTAAATTATCGATAACTAAATAGATTATCAGCTACCAAACGCCCTTAATGATTAGGGAATAATTGAGACAGCAAAAGTTTCTTAAACTAAGGAGGACAAAAGACATCTATTTGGAGCCCAAAATCATGAAATGCAAAATTTTCAAGCCAAAGTTGAAAACAGTCTCAAATAACTTGAGAAAAAGAAAGAAAGAAAGAAAGAAAGAAAGATATGAGCATATAATATAGGGAAGCAGTCATCATGATCGGGCATGTTAATAAAATGATTACAATGATATCCTAGTGTATTTTCTTTGCGTGCATCGTATATTCGAATGACTAGATTATTCATGTATCATTTGGCTTGCAACTTTGATAGATGATTCATGAATAAATTTTAGGCTACTCACGAGATGATTATGACTTATTGATTATTTATTATCTTTTAAAAAAATAGTTGGAATGATATTAGATTCAAATTTAATGCATTGCAATGATAGTCTATAGAAGAGAATTGCCAACCATATGCCTAAATCCTACTAGCTAGTTTATTACTTATCTTGAAAGATCCTTCGTAGACATTGCTTGGGCCAAAATAATAATAATAATAATAATCTCATTTATATAGCTTAAATAAGATAATTTGATGATGCTAACTAAAGCAGATGTAAAGTCTTAAAATGTCAATGCATAGGATCTCGGTTTGAACCTCTTACCTTAGCCTAATATTGGTTGAGTTTTTTTATCATACAAGTTTAAAAATATTTTTTAAAAAAAATTAAAGAAGCCTACATAATTTAATTTTAAATTTAAATTTTATACCAACCATACATGATATATTAAGTAAATTTTATTAGCTATTATCTTCCACGTTAAACTTATCCAAATTCGATAATTTTTTATGCAACTTTTAGGTAAATTTATAAAATTAAAAAAATGCAAGTCCAAATGATCTCCATCTCTACGCCATATAAAACTTTTTGAAACAGCATGATGCATGATTAGCATGATGCTCAAAATATACTTCAAACTTTTTATCTATCATTCAAGAAACAAAAATTAAACCATCCAAGAAGCAAAACGCAATTGAACACAAACAAAGTGAACCATACGAAGAGAAGGCATCAAAAGAAAGGAAAAAAAAATAAATAAATAAAAGGAAAGAAAGGAAACGGTAACAATCCTCATGGTCACTTATATATTATTTTTTTGTACAAATGGGCGATCACACTAATCTAGCGCGAGTCAGCCCAGATAGATCAGAGTACAAAATTTGCTGCAAAGAGCAGGGCAGGGGTCACCCGGCGTCAAAATCCATGGACCAGAAAGCAGAGCCACTGAAGCAGCAACCCAATTCGCCGCCGAGTTGGCTTCGCGATATATATGACGGGTCTGGACGCAATCAATCTCCCGCAGAATAGCCCAAATGTCCAACAAAATTGGATTAGTATGAGCAGGAGGGCAATTCTGCATCTGAATCCAAGAAATGACGACATGGAGTCGCCCTCAATACAAAGCCTCTGAGCATGAAGAACCCGAGCAGCATAAGAAATACCCGCCCAAGCCGCATGAAGCTCAGTCATGGGACAGAGGAGTCGAGAGTACCAAAACCTCCCGCTGCCAAAAGGTCACCATGAGGTCCTCGGATAATGAACGCTGAACCAGCAATTCTTCACGACACTCCCGTCAAAATTGATTTTGACAAACCCTGGAGGGGGGGCTCCCAAGAGATAAAAACCATATGCCGGTTCGCTGCCGAAGCAGCAGGGGATCCCCAGTGGCCAGAGACATCAAAACCAATACGAGCACAGTCCGCGCCAATAATCTGATCTTCCTTGCAATCTTGTGAAGAGAGATAGTGTCATCAGAGAAAATAAGCTGGTTCCTAGTTAGCCAAATCTGATAAGCAGTGACCGCCCATAGACCTTTCTTATGCTGAGGGCACCTCCGAAGGTCAAGAAGGAAAGAAGAGCGCAGGGAGCCCGAGTCATTCTGTCTGAAAGGATATCCCATCATAAGCCAGACCCGTCTAGCTCTGGGGCAGATGAAGATAGCATGATCTATAGATTCCTCTCTAAGCTGCATAACGGGCAGATCGACTGAATAGGAAGACCCCTCCGAGATAGGAGAGCACAGGTAGGAAGAGAGCCCCACAGAAGTTTCCATATAAATAACTGAACTCTGGGGATAGTAGGAAGCTTCCAAATCCATGCTGCGTCCTCCAAGCGCTGAGGCTGAGGTCTGAACATCATCATCAGATCCCTGGTCGGAGCCTTAGAGAGACAGGATCTCTGCCAGAGTCTAACATCAGAAGATCGACCAGGAAGAAGAGGCATCGATAAAATCCGCCGGGCAAGCTCAGCACCGAAAAATCTGGTCACCGAGGGGATATGCCAAGCTGGAGGGTCTGAGGAGATCAAGTCCTTGACCCTTAAACTGGAAGGGGTCTCAATACTAATAAAGGAGGGCCACCGAGAGAGAGGAAGCTCTGAAATCCAGGTATCCTGAATAACACTAACCGAAGAACCATCTCGATCATCCACGAGATATTGTCCAAGATAGCCTGACCATAGCGACAGACCTCCTTCCAAAAAGAGGAGCATCCCCGAGGTGGAGTAATATGCATGGCAGATGACCATTCTCCATACCTTATACGCATCAGAGAGCTCCAAAGACAACGTGGCTCCAGAAGAAATCTCGAAGCATGTCTGGCAATAAGGGCTTTTCTTCTAACAATCAAAGACTGGATCCCGAGACCACCCTTAACGATAGGCATACAGACCAAATCCCAGGATAAGAGGTGAATCCCATGACCATCCTGCACAGAAGCCCATAGGAAATCACGAAAGCATCTCTCGATCCTCCTCAGGCAAGTAATCGAAATGGCTGCATTCGACAGGAGATGCAGGGAAAGAGAGGAAAGAACTGATCGAATAATGATAACCCTAGCCATCATCGAAAGACCAGTCACCTGCCATCCCTCAATGCGCTGGCGCACCCGCCTCTCGATCTCGGAGAAATCAGAGCAACGGGGGCATCTCCCCGTTATAGGGATCCCCAAATACATAAATCTATCAGTCTGAGTGGTGATACCCGACAAACTGATGATGGCTTCTCTAGTGGATCTAGAAGTCTTCGGGCTAAAGCAAATAGAAGACTTCAGAAAATTGACCTTCTGACCTGAAGCCTGGCAGTAGTTCTGAATAATAGAATGAAAAGAAGCCGCATTATCAATAGAAGCATGGCCTAGGAGGATACAGTCATCAGCAAAGAGAAGGTGGGAGACAAAAGGGCCCTAAGAACCAGCCATAACTGGGGCAATCCGCCTATCCTGCTGAGCCTGGCGTAAAGCACGAGAAAGATCATCTGCAGCCAGGATGAACAGCAAAGGAGATAAGGGGCAATCCTGACGGAGACCAACACTAGAGTGGAAAAAATCAGTCGGGTTTCCATTGATGATTAGAGAAAAAGAGGGCTTATGAATGCAAGCCATAATCCATTCTATAAATAATTCATCAAACCCAAACTCCAGAAGAGAGCGGTACAAAAAAACCCAGCTCAATCTATCATAAGCACGCTCCATATCGAGCTTTACAGCCATAAGACATCGTTTGACCGGAGCTCTCTAAAGAACATGCATGAACTCCTGAGCAATAAGGACATTATCCAAATAGACCTCCCTCTAATGAAAGCCCCTGCTCCTCCGATATGAGACGAGGAATCACCAGACTAAGGCGGCGAGCTAAAAGGCGAGCACAGACTTTATACAAGGTAGTGCAGAGGCTAATGGGCCGAAAGTGCTGCGGAAGAGAAGCATCCACTCTCTTGGGCACCAAGGTAATGAAAGTCTGATTCCATTCAGAAGGAATGTGTCTAGCTCGGAAGACATCCTGAATAGCTTGGACCACCTCCTGACCAACAATGTCCCAATAGTGCCGAAAGAAAAAAGGCGAAACCCGTCAGGCCCAGGGGCCTTATTCGGACCAAGCTCCCACAGGGCCACCCTAATCTCGTCCGCAGAGATCGACCTGACAAGCATATCATTATCCAGGGAGGAAACCTTCCTAGTAGCCGGAACCTGAACAACCGGGTCCCCATCACCAGTAGACTCAGCCCATCTAGCTCGGAAAAAATGGAGAAGAAGGTCACTGATAGAGTGGAAATCCTCCCGAATATGCCCCCCTTCATCCACTAATCTCCGAATCCGATTAGTAGCTCTCCGCTTCAGAGTGGCCTGATGGAAGAATCTGGTGTTTCGATCCCCATCACAAATCCACTAAGTCCTAGATCTCTGCCACCAATACACCTCCTGCTGCCGCAAAAGGGAGTGGTGCCGAGCCAGCAACTCCCTAAGGAAAGAGAGGTCCGAGTCCACCAAAAATCCTTCCTGATCCTCCTTAGCCTACAGAATATTGATATCAGCTTCAACCTGCTCAACTTGTCTGACCAGATCCCCCACCTCATTCCTATTCCATCTGGATAGTCTGTGTCTGGCATCTTAAGACGACGAGATAACCAATAGACAGCATTGCCCCTAACAGGAATATGCCAGATCTGAGAAATAATAGAACGAGCAGCTGAAAGGCCAGTCCAAAACTGCTCAAATCTAAACCGCTTCCGCATATGCTGATCAGCCTCGTAGAAATCAAAATAGGGCAATGGTCAGAAGCAATCCTAGGAAGATGAGTGACAGTAACCATAGGGTATCTTTGGAGCCACTGGGGTGTAGCCATGGCTCTATCAAGTCTCTCCCAGACTCGAGCAAACCCCTGACGATTATTGCACCAAGTGAATTGGGATCCCGAATACCCCAAATCCAAAAGCCCTGAAGAACCAATGAAAGTTCTGAATTCATTGATATCAGCTGAGCCAGAAACCCGTCTGCCTCCATGTTTTTCATTAGCCTCAGTGATACAATTGAAATCCCCCGCAATAATAGACGGAATACCTTGAGCAAGGAGGGAAAGCAGTTCAGACCAAAGAACCCTTCTCTCTCAGTAGTCCGTGCTGGCATAAACAGCCGAAAGAAGCCAGGGGTCAGAAGACCCCTCAGAGATCATGAGACCAATTTGATGATTGCACTGATGGAAAGCATCTATCCTGACTGCAGAGATGCACCATATAGCCAAAATACCCCCCGACAGACCTTCAGCCTCCACAGCATAAGATGACCAAGTACGGGCAATCTATCTACGAAAACGGACAAGACTATCCCCCGAAAGCCTGGTCTCAAGAGGACACATATATCAAAGTGGTATAATTGCAATAATCTACTGAAGGAGGATCAAAAAGAAGGCTTTCGAGCTCCTCTAACATTCCATAGTAAGATTTTCATTTACAGGCTGGAGGAAGATGGGACCCCTCCTTGATCCTCTATCATATCACTATCAACAAGACCCCCATTCAACTGAGAGCCTTTGTCAGGCATCAGTAATGGATTGATCAGCAGTCCATCCAAAACAAGATCAGACACACCTGAACAGGAAGACTGTGCCTAAGATAAGGAACCTGGGCCCAATCCCATAGGTTCACCAATAGTATCAGCCAATGGAAGACCAGCCCCCCCAACAGATTGGACCCTCACTGCCTCCTAGGCACCAACCTGAAAACATGGGACCTGATCCAACTGGCTTGGAGAGAAGCTACTCACCTCACCCTTTTTGGAGAAAGGAACCTTCCCTTTTCCCTTTCTCTTATCTGATTTGGATAAAATCCTAGGAGCCAAAGAAACCTCCGGTCTAGCTCGCTTAAGGGGACCTGGACTGGCTTCCTTGCTACCCAATTGACCATCATCACTAACCACTGAAGCAAGAGAGGAGAAGGGGTTATGGATCACAGTCGGGTGGTTCATATCAGGTTTCAGGGAACCCAACTGCTCAATAGGATTTAAGTTCAAAGCTGATGCCTTAGAAATGGCACGCTCATCCTGAACCGGCACGGGATCCTTCCCGTTGACAATCAAGTCCTCTTCCTTCCCAGGGAGCGATACCACAACTACAGGCCTTAATAGCATTCTCGATGACGAGGAGGACCTCCGGCGAGCAACCTTCACCGAAGCTGCCCACCCTTCAGACAATTCACCAGAGCCCGATGAAAGCCCATTCTTCACTACCTGGGATGCTGAACCAGAGCCAGGGATTGAAGACGAAGCCAGCAACAGAGCCTTCCCCTTCTCCACCATCTGAGGATTAGAAGCAGCCTTCCGCTTCCGGATTGCAACAAGCCACGGCCCAAACACAGAATTGGAACCGGAGCCAACCCCATCAGGACATCCTGACTGAGAACAGGGGCCATCCAAATGCAGAGAGGCACAGCTCAAACATACTCCCTCTAGGTTTTCATAGACGAAATTCTGCCAGAAAGGTTGGAAGCTCCCTTGAATCCGGGTACCTGGCCAGAGAGGGCGACGAAGGTCAACCCGAAGACAGACCCTCGCATAACCCCCCTAGATTTCGCCAAGGTAGCTGCATCAACACAGACGAAATCACCAGCTGGCTCTAGAATGGCTCTGAGAAACTCCTCCTTCCAGAACTCGAGAGGCAGAAGCGGCAATCTCACCCATATCAGTGCAGACGAGATGGAGTCCTCAGCCAGAGTAAACTCCGGCCTCCACGACTCAGTGCCAACCACTGGCCATTGATCACCCAAGGTCGCTGCAGAACCAGGTTACAATCTTCCTTGGAATCAAATCGGAACACATGGCATCTGAATGTCAGGCTAATAGGAACGATGGCACCTGAAATTTCAGCTCGCCTGAATTCCCTTATGAAGGCATCAGCCGGAATCCATCTGTGGAACGAGTGGACGAGCACGGCCTTCTGCTGCCAGCCCGTCACCTTCACTTCAAGCTCCGCCACCGGGACCTTAATCACCTCCGGGAACGAATCCTGCAACCTCTCCACTTCTGCTGGCGAAGGAGACTGGGTAACCCATTGAAACCCGTTCGTCGATGTCCTCCTCCCAGGAATCCGGCTACCATCAGCCGAATCAGAGGCCATAGGAAAGGAGGGAATGATGAAGGGATAAACCAGAGAAATGGCGAAGCAACAGAGATGAAGATCGCCCAAAGATCAGGGAAGAAGAAAACAGATGCACGAATCTTAAGGCAAGGAATAGAAGGAGAACCATAGCACTAGGGAGCATGATTCTCAAAGCACAAACCCTCTTTATCTAAAGGCGTTTGCTTTCCCATCCCATGGTCACTTATTTTCCAAGAGAACATCCCAAGTTTCTCATGATGAAATATTAATGAATGCATTCTTCTCCAGAATTGTTCATGTAGAGGGGATGTGAGAACTAGTCGTTGAAAAGAGCATTCAATGATGGGAAAGATTATATTGCAGCTCTTGCCCCCACTCAAACAAGTGCTTTAAGAATTGTGCATCTGGCGTCCGAGGTGCTCTATTTTTTCTATGCTTCAAGATTCATGCTCCCATCTGCTTGCTGTTTGATCTACAGTGATCGCCGCTGTCGGACTGTGCTGCACTCCTTCGGACGATGGCTTCCTCATCGAATGCGACTCCAGTCGGCTTAGATGGGGGCAAGATGGAGGGGATGGGATGGAATCGAAGACTCGATAGCCGCTTCATCTGGGAGGCTTCTACTCCGTCTCCAGCAGACGTGCTGGCACTTGAACAACTATTTTCTGAAGTAATTCAGGCGCCGGTTCAGGTTTTGGAAGAGGAATCAGCTGATTGGGGACTGAAGGCAGTAATTGCTCGGAGCCTATCGCGTTGGGTCCCGCCGGAAGCATTCGTGAGGGAACTTCGTCGAGCAGGTGTCTCTGGCGATGTTGAGACTGTAAGCTTGGCCCATCGACACCACCTGATCTGCTTCTCTGATCCTGCTGCAAAAGCTCAAGTCCTTGGCAGGCCCCAGGTCGTCAATGGACAGGTGATGGCTGTGGAGGATTGGCATCCGCAGTTCGTTCCCTCGCTTGATACTCTGTCCTCTGCTCTGTTGTGGATCCGATTGCCATCCCTCCTGATTGAGTTCTGGGCAGAAGGAATTGTGAGCTCTATCCTCTCTGTGGCTGGCGACTTATTATTCCTTGACTCTGCAATGAAGGAAAGGAAGCGCGGAGGGTTTGCTCAAGCTTGCGTCCGTGTTGATCTCAGCAAACCCCTGCGGCCGGGAGCGAGGGTGAGAGGCGGTGGAGCTCCGTTCTGGCATCAATTTGCCTATGAGCATCTAGAGGGTATTTGTAAAGCTTGTGGCTCTTTGCATCCTGCTGGACATTGCGCTACTGCACTGGTTGCCGACTCCTCTTCTGATAGCATGGTGTTTGGGCCCTGGATGGCAGCCCTCCGGCGTAGGAAAGATCCTGCTCCGCTGGAAGCTGGCATTGGCAGGATGTCTCGAGTGGCTGGCAGACTCCGAAGAAGGTAGCTTGCCGGCTGGTGGGGAGGAAGGGTGGTGCGCCTGGTTCTGCTGCCCACTGCACTAACTCGCTACAAGGTGTTAATAGTGGGAAGAAGGTGCCGAAGGTTGTTCAGGGGGATGGCCACTCTGGGCTTTCAGGGTTAGCCACTGCAACTCATGAAGACTCGAAGGTATTTTTAGGGAAGAAGGCTGTGTGCTAGCAGCCTCAGTGTGTCGTGCCGATGGGTTCTGAGGGTTTGATAAGGCCTGATACATCTTTGCAACAGTTCAATCTAAACACTGATGTCAACCCATTTTCCCTATTGGGATCTGACAAATGGGCTGGCAGGCCAAGGGAACGCAAGGAAGCTAATTCGGGTCCCCTCTATCTTCACTTGCACCAGAGTGAGATTAGTCTGGCAGATAGCAGGATACCACTTCTAGGATGATAGCAGTACTCCATCTCGCAGTTCCTTCTTGTGCTGGATTCGGCAGGATATGGGTAGGGGCACCCGTCTGTTCCGTTCCACTGGTGCTTACATTGCTTATCAGGTTTGGCTATCTCAGAATCGATATATTTTTGCAGAAGTGGTTGACCCTCCCTACAGGATTGTTAGGACAGCTCTGTCCCTCTCTACTGAGTATGTGCTTCACCAGTCAGGCCATGATTCTGACAGCCCTAGCATCTGGGGATCCTCTGCTGCTCCAACGTACGGTCTTTGTTTCTTGGGAACCCCCAACTAGGGTTTGTCAAAGTCAACTTTGATGGCAGTGTTCAAGGTCGATTGGCTGGTTCGGCTTTTGTGATCCGTGGCTCGGATGGTTCGTTGCTTATGGCTGGTGGATTTAGTTCTCTAGACCTTTTTGTGCCACTTACCGAGTTATATGCTGCATGGGCAGGCATATCCTATGCTATCTATAGTATGGGCATCCGTAGCCTTATTATTGACGGAGACTTTAGTACTGTTGTCCGCTGGCTCCGGCAGGACGCAGGCGATCCTATGCCGACCAATCCTTTGTTATGCGACATCAGGGCTACGCTCCATCAGGCTTATAGTGTTCAGATTCGGTATGTATACCGAAAAGCAAACTCAGCGGCTGACTGGATTGCTGCTCGAATTGCTTATCATTTTAGTCTCTTATTATAAAGGTCGAAAAATTTTGATCTAATAATTTTATTCAAATTTTATATTATAATATATCGAACTTAATTTATTTTAAATTGGTGTAATTGTTTGCCTATAAAAAAAAAATTTGGGAAACAACGTGCTCTATTATTACTCTAGTGGATAACGGCCCTGCTGGGTGCCAACAACAGTACAGAGCCCAATCATGTCAAGTTACCATCACGTCGAGACAAAGGAATTCCGATCAGAGTGGAAGGATAAGTCCGTGACGATGGTAAAAAGAAAAAGGAGAACCCCGTGGCCGACCATCCCTGAGCTCAGAGGACGCCCTACACCACCTACTTTCATGGCGTCCTCAGCTGTGGTGCAGGTCAGCCGCTCATTGGCAACCGGTCCCAAATCCCCAATCGAGATTTCGTGGCTGGGAGAAGAAAAAAAAAAAAAAAAACAAAACAAAAAGGTGCGGAAGAAAAAGCATTCACGGCTAACCTATTAGTCTTTTCTTACCGGAAGATCTCCTACATGAAATTTGTCCTTAAAAACTAATCATTTAAAATCTGACCCTTTGAAGAAGCTGTAGCCTTCTAAATCTCATTCACGATGTATCATCTCTTCAAGTTTAATACGGGTTTGGATAAGAAATAAGGGATAAAAAGATGCGGGTTCGAAGAATTTTCTAATTTTCTTGAACGTATGATCATGAATTTAGGTCTATTAACTAAAGAACATGTAAATTTTATATATGTTTTTTTTTTTCTCTATTGCGGCATGATTTTCAATAGCAACAAATATAACTGAGTTGGAATTGATTTGAGGTACAAAATCAAAGAAAAAAAACTATCAACCCATGCTCAATCTATTCGTTGGATGGATTGAGAACTGAATTTTGATTACGGTCTATTCAATTATCTGTTAACCTAACTCAGCTTTTATGAATAAATAAAGTTTTGAGTTGATTGAATATGATTCGATTATTAGTCAATGCAAATGAGTTACATAAGCTAAACCTTTATTCTCGTACTTAATGCGTTCGTGTCCAATCTAAACCTCGTAGTCATGGATTAGGAGGATGTTGCTTTGCCCCACCCATAAGCAGCAAGTCACATCTTGAATGATTGATCCAGACATGCATTGGGCTCAAATGACTTGATGGGTCATTGTAGTTAAAATTATAGCAAAATTATCCGAAAAACTTATTGGCACATCAGGTGGGACAAAGTCCATTAGGTTTGCAAGTTAATTAGATTAAGGTAAAGCAATTAATTGTCTTCAAACTTGAGTTGAATACGTGTGACAAAGCGTGTATGGTAAACCCATGCAATAACAATGAACCATTTTTCAATTTTTTCAATAAACATTTTATGTATGATACTCATAAAATCTTATGTATTTCTCTTTCCGAGTAAATAAAAAAATATCTTATATGACAAAATGGCAAAAAGAAACGTACCCTTCATCTAAAGGCAAACGCTAGCGTTCAATCTGTTTTATTTGAAACATTTTAAATTAAGCACAATCCAAAGATTGAAAATAGACTCTATTCTGTGTTTGGCTAAGCTTTAAGATTCGTGCTTTCATGTCTTCTTCTTCGATCTCCCGGCGTTCCATCGGTGATTTTTCTTCTCCTCTACTCCGGTCGTCCTCTTGACCATCCCTTCTTCCTCTATGCCGTCGGATTCGGCTGCTAATGGCCAGGCTCCTGGGAGAAGGTCAGTGGATTTGGGGTTCGTCTGGGTCTCTCCAGCTCCTTCGCCGGCTGAGATCGAGCGGCTGGAGGCTCTATTCCCTGACGTGGTGTCTGTGCCGGAGGCGGATCTCCAAGCTGAGATGGTTGATTGGCAGCACAAAGCTGTCCTTGCACGCTCCTTCAACAAGTGGGTTCCGACGGAGGCCTTCAGCAGAGAGTTCAGACGCGCCGGAGTCTCTGGTGCTATCGTTCCTGTCAGTATGGCATTTCGATGCCATGTATTCCGATTTGAATCACCGGAAGCTTGTCAGCTGGTGTTGCAGCGTCCGTGGGTAATTAACGGCCAAGTGATTGCGATGGAGTCATGGCGGCTGGAATTTACTCCGGCTGAGGACGCTATCCCATCGGCGCTGGTGTGGGTGAGGTTGCCGAATCTCCCTCTGGAGTTTTGGAAGCTGGATTTCCTCAAATCTTTTCTGGCATCGGCGGGGGATTTCATCTATGCTGACCCTGCGACGCTGGCGAAGAACAGGGGAGCTTTTGCCAGGGCCTGTATCTGAGTGGATCTTCGTCGTCCTCTTCGGCCAGGAGTTTGAATTCAAGGGCTGAATCAGCCGTTCTGGCAGCCATTTGCATACGAAAATCTTCAGGGGATCTGTCCGAGGTGTGGTTCGTTGCATCTGGGAGGACCATGTGCTGTTCCGGCGAGGTCAGATGAGGACAGCCCTGCTCCTTTCTATGCTTACGGGCCGTGGCTTGCTGCTGTGAGGCATCGGAGAGTCTTCTCAGGTCCTCAGTCGACCGAGGTGGGGAAGGCGCAGAGCAAGGCTTCCTCATCTGTTTCTGGATTTGGTTCTGCTCCTCAGAACGTTTCTGCCGGGCATCGTTTGGGTAAGGGGGGAGTTTCAAAGGACTGGGTGACTCCGGCTAAGGTGGCTCGCCGGAGGACTTCCTCTTCCTTGAAGGTGGCCAGGTCGCTTGAGGATCGCTCTTCTCTTCCTGTGTTGCAGCCGGGCCACGGGTCTCCTGGCACGGTGGGCGTGCCGGCTCAGGAGAACTATGCCAATACGGCACTTAAGACTGACCTGTTACCCATTCTAAAGGAAGCAACCCGAGAGCTTTGTCTGAATCATCCAGTTGCCTCCAAGAATCCTTTTGCAGCCCTTGATTTGGAATTGGGTGCAGATGGTCAACTGGATAGCAGGGATGCTTTCCCAGGGTCCTTGAAGCGAGCCAGACCGGAGGTATCTCTATCGCCTCGGTCTCGTTCTAATGCTGTGAAGAGTAAAGGAAAAGGAAAGAAGTCTCAGTCTAAAATTGGGGGGGGGGGGGGGCAAAACTATTGTCTTCTGATCGGTTTGCTCTCCCCCTCTGTTGCCTTGAAGGTGGACAGGAGAAGGCGAGTTCTGTTTTTTATAAAGGTTCTGGGTCTTTTGTGGGGATTAATGCTGCTGACCCTTCGGGACTGGGTCCAATTCCCTTATTCTCGGCGCAGACTTCTCAGAGTGATAGGCATGATTCTGATGTGGAAGGCCCGCAAGTCTGCTCATCACAGATGTCTGGAGAAGGCATCCTGATGGAAGGGGGTCTTACTGATAGTATTATGCTGGAGGACCAGGGTGGGTCCCAGTCACTCCCAAACTGTAAATGAAGATTTTACTTTGGAATGTGAGAGGAGCTCGAAAGCCTTCTTTTCGATCCTCCTTTGGTAGATTATTACAGTTACATCATTTTGACATATGTATCCTTCTGGAAACCAGGTTGTCAGGTGATAGTTTGGCCCGGTTCCGTAGGTAGATTGCTCGGTCGTGGTCCTCTTATGCGGTGGAGGCCGTTTGTCTGGCGGGAGGAATTTTGGCTATTTGGCATCTCTCTACTGTTCGGATTGATGCTTTCCATCAATGCAATCAGCAGATTGGTCTTGTCGTCTCTGAAGGCACTTCTGTCCCCTGGCTTCTATCGGCAGTGTATGCCAGTACGGACTACAGGGAGAGAAGGATTCTGTGGTCCGAATTGCATTCCCTCCTTGCTCAAGGGCTTCCTTCCATTATAGCGGGAGATTTCAATTGTATCACTGAGGTTAGTGAAAAACGCGGGGGCAGACGGGTTACTGGATCTGCTGACATTAATGAATTTAGATCCTTCATTAGCTCCTCTGGATTGATGGATTTGGGGTTTTCAGGTCCATAATTTACCTGACGTAATAATCGTCAGGGGTCTGCTCAGGTATGGAAAAGGCTGGACAGAGCTCTTGCTACAGCTCGGTGGGTTCATATGCACCCTGCTGTTACTGTCACTCACCTTTCTCGGATTGCTTCTGACCATTGCCCTATTCTGATCTCCACAGAGGTCAATCAGTTTCAGCGTAAGCAGTTCAGGTTTGAGCAGTTTTGGACTGCTCACTCTGCTGCTCGTACTATTATTTATCAGATCTGGCATCTTCCAGTTAGGGGTAATGCTGTATATCGGTTATCTCGTCATCTCAAGATGGCCAGACACAGATTGTCCAGGTGGAATAGGACGGAGCTGGGGGGTTTGGTTAGACAAGTTGAACTTATTGAAAATGATATTAGGGTCTTGCAGACTAAGGAAGATCAGGAAGGGTTTTTGGAGGACTCTGACCTCTCTTCTCTCCGGGAGAAGCTTGCTCGTCATCACTCTCTCCTCCGGCAGCAGGAGGTGTATTGGTGGCAGAGATCTAGGTTCTAGTGGATTTGTGACGGGGATCGTAATACTAGATTCTTCCATCAGGTAACTTTGAAGCGGCGAGCTGCTAATAGGATTCGAAGGCTTGTTGATGATGAAGGGCATAGCCAGGAGGATATTCATTCTATCAGGGATATGCTTCTTCATTTTTTCCAGTCAAGATGGACGGAATCCACTGGTGATGGGGCTCCGGTTGTTCAGGTCCCGGACTCTAGAAAGGTTTCTTCCCAGGATAACTATTTGCTTACCAGGTCTGTCACAGAGGTGGAGATTAGGGAGGCCCTTTGGGAGTTGGGTCTGGATAAGGCCCCTGGACCTGATGGTTTCCGGCCTTTTTTCTACCATCACTACTGGGATATTATTGGGTAGGAGGTCATTCAGGCTATCCATACTGTTTTTCTATCTAAACAAATTCCAGTGGAATGGAATCAGACATTTATTGCTTTGGTGCCTAAGCGCTCGGATGCGTCCCTTCCGCAACATTTTCGGCCCATTAGTCTATGTACTACATTGTACAAGGTCTGTGCTCGTCTTCTCGCTCATCGTCTCAGTTTGGTGATCCCTCGCCTCATTTCTGTTGAACAGGGGGCGTTTATTAGAGGGCGTTCTATCTCTGATAATATCCTTATTGCTCAGGAGTTTATGCATGATCTCCAGAGAGCTCCGGCCAGCCGCTGTCTTATGGCTGTTAAGCTTGATATGGAGAGAGCCTATGATAGACTGAGTTGGACCTTTTTGCATCGATCTCTTCAGGAGTTCGGTTTTGATTGGCTGTTTATTGAATGGATCATGGGTTGCATTCAGAGGCCTTACTTTTCTCTGATCATCAATGGGAGTCCGACTGAGTTCTTCTGCTCCACTGTTGGGCTTCGGCAGGGATGCCCTTTATCCTCTCTGCTATTTATTTTGGCCGTGGATGATCTTTCTCGTGCTTTCTATTAGGCTCAGTTAGACCGACGGATAGCTCCTTTTAGGGCTGCTTCACAGGGCCCTTTGGTCTCCCATCTTCTATTCGCTGATGATTGTATTCTTCTGGGTCAGGCCTCTATTCATAATGCTGCTTCATTCTATTCCATTATTCAGCACTATTGTCAGGCTTCGGATCAGAGGGTTAACTTTCTTAAGTCTTCTATTTGTTTTAGCCCGAAGACCTCTAGGTCAACCAGGGAAGCCATTGTTAATTTATCAGGTATCACTACTCAGACTGACATATTTATATATTTGGGGATCCCTATAACGGGGAGACGGCCCCGGTGTTCTGACTTTTATGAACTGGAGAGGAGGGTTCATCAGCGGATTGAGGGGTGGCAGGTCACCGGCCTATCGATGATGGCTAGGCTTATCATTATTCGCTCGGTTCTTTCCTCTCTTCCCCTGTACCTTATGTCCAATGTAGCTATTTCGATTACTTGCCTTAAAAGGATCGAGAGATGCTTTAGAGACTTTCTTTGGGCGTCTATGCAAGAAGGGCACGGTATTCATCTTTTATCTTGGGATACGGTCTGTATGCCTATCCAAGAAGGTGGTCTTGGGATTCAGTCCCTTATTGTTAGAAGGCATGCCCTTATTGCTAGACATGCCTCGAGATTTTTTCTGGAGCCACATTGCCTTTGGAGTACTCTGATGCGTGCTAGGTACGGAGATTGGTCGTCTGCTTTGCATATGAGTCCGCCCCGGGGATGCTCCTCTTTCTGGAGGGAAGTTTGCCGCTCAGGACAGGATATTCTGAGTAATATCTCTTGGATGATTGGAGATGGTTCATCGATTGATGTCATTCAGGATACCTGGATATCAGAGCTCCCTCTCTCTCGGTGGCCCTCTTTTATCAGTGTTGATGCCCCTCCTAGCTTAAGGGTCAAGGATTTGATTTCTTGTGATCCCCCAGCCTGGCATCTCCCTTCGGTCACTCGATTTTTCGGCGTGGAGCTTTCTAGGCGGATTCTCTCTATGCCGCTTGTTCCTGGCCGATTATCTGATGTTAGGCTATGGCAGAAGTCATGTCTCTCCAGGGCTCCTACCAAAGATTTGATGAAGATATACAGGCCTGTGCCCCAGCAAGTGGAGGATGCGGGGTGGATTTGGAAGCTTCCCACTCTTCCCAGGATTCAGCTTTTTATTTGGAAGCTTCTGTGGGATTGTCTGCCTACATGTGCCCTTCTCTCTCAGAGGGGTATGGCTATCCAGCCGATCTGTCCCTTGTGTAGGCTCGAGGAGGAGTCTACTGAGCATGCTATCTTCATATGCCCCATAGCTAGACGGATATGGCATATGTTGGGTTATACTGTTACGCAGGATGATTTGGGCTCCCCTCGCTCCTCTTTCCTTCTGGATCTCCATAGGAATACTTAGCAGAAGAGTGGTCTTTGGGCCGTCACGGCTTATCAGATTTGGCTGTCCATAAACCAGCTTATTTCATAGATGATTCCATCTCTGCTCTCAAGATAGTGAGGAAGATTAGATCTCTGGTGGCGGATTATGCCCGTGTTGGTTTTGTTGCCTCTGGCCTCTGGGGATCCTCTGCTGCTTCTGCAGCGAACCGGTATACGGTTTTCTTCTCCTGGGAGCCCCCTCTAGGGTTCGTCAAAATCAACTTTGATGGGAGTGTCCGCCACAGAGTTGCTGGCTCTGCTTTTGTCATCCGAGGTCATCATGGTGACGTGCTGGCTGCTGAAGGTTTTGGTACTCTCGATTCCTCTGTCCCCATGTCCGAGCTTTACGGGGCTTGGGCGGATATTTCTTATGCTGCTCGGATTCTTCATGCAAGGAAGCTTTTGATTGAGGGTGATTCCACGTCGGTCATTTCATGGCTGCAGAAGGAGAATTGTCCCTCTGGCCTTGCAAATCCGATTATTACGGATATTTGGACTATCCTTCGGGAGGTTGATTGTGCCTAAATCCGTCATATTTATCGCGAAGCTAATTCGACAGCGGACTGGGTGGCTACTTCAGTGGTGCAGCATACTGGACCGTGGATATGGAAACCAGGCGACCCCTGTCCTTCTTTATTTCTTCAAATTGTGTACTTTGACCTTTTGGGCTGATTCACACGAGACTTGTGTGATCGCCCGATTGTACAAAAAAAAATAAATAAATAAATAAAGGCAAACACTAAAGGGCTTAATTTTATCCCCATCATATTAATTCCAACAACTCAAGGCCATGAGATGGGATTGGCTGAGGAAAGAAGGTGAAGTTGATGGTCCAAGGAGGCCATGACTTGAAGCTGATTATTTCTAAACTTTAGGGATACAAGGAAATCACTCACCTATTCAACTAATCCTTTTCTCTACTAAGTTCAATTGTGTTGCAATAGCTATCAGCAAGCTTTATGTGGACTGGCAGTTGAGTCCTGCCAGCTTGAACCTAGCTTGCCTAACCTTGCCGATAGGATCTATGGTTTGAGAATATGCTCGTAACCCAGATAAGGACAGAAAAAAACAATCTCTGACCAGTGATTATTTGAGAATATGCTCGTAACCCAGATAAGGACAGAAAAAAACGACCAGTGATTATATATATATATATATATATATATATATATATATGGTTGATCATACTATTTTAGTGTGAATTAAGTTTAATATGTTAGAAAATAAAATTGACTGAAAAGCAATAGGGCAAAAATTTTAAAAAACAGTAATACTACCTATTAGAAATTCATAGATGAGATGAGAGAGTGCCGACCCGATATATAGTTGGGAAAAGGCTTAGTTGAGTTGAGAGAGTAGAGATACAAAAGGGCTTAGTTTGAAACAATTAAAAGTTCAAAATGATTCAAGAAGGTTTGAAAATAAACATGCCAACTTGTCATCCATGTGATAAAAAGTTCAATACTAAATGGATTCAGGTAGGTTTATCAGGTATTTGTTGATAATAGGTCTTGCATAACTTGCAAAAGATTAATATTTGTTGGCCTTGAGTCAGATTTGGGTAAGATATAACATATAATAAATTATATTAGATACATGACGCATTGTCATTTGATGGTGTCAAAATCTAATTAAAAAGCCTAGGATACCAATAAGGATGATGAGCTGAAAATACAAGCAATGATTGATCCAACAAGAAATTAATATGGGTAGCCCTCATATTCAATCCAAAGCCTACTTAGAAAAAAAAAAATCCATCCAAAAATAGGTGGCTCTCTTTTTTTTTTTTCCTCACTCTCTCATGCATCTTTACTCCACCAAAAGTAGGCTATAAATGCCTTGTTCTTCCTAATTTTCTTCTTCTCACAAAAAGATTACAAAGTTCATTTTTAAGCTAGATAACCTTTAGCACTTATCATGCTATGCTATTCTTACCGTATAGCTCTTATCACTTCTCACTCTCTCTCTTTTTTTTTTCATATAAAAACACTGATTAAGATGTGAAACAATTAATCATCATTATTATTTTCAACTCATCATCCACTATATATATATATATATATATATGTGGCATGAGCGTACATTTTCTTAGAGCCCTCCGATCATATTTTGGCACGATCATCAATCTCATCGTTCATAGCCATAAATTCCCTATAAACTTCTTCCACATGTGATCACTGGCTCTCCCTTCATCTCTCTCCTCAGGGTATAATTTGCTCCGGTAATTTTTTTCTTGAATCTTCCCGGTCCGTATGGGGATTAACCATTAGGAGGACACATGATACTCCCCCTATTAACATCCTTCTAGCTTGGATATCAACCGAAGAAGATTCCACGTTAGCTAGAGATTGCTTTGATTTATTTACGAAAAATTAATTGTGTCTAAGAGAGAGAACCCAGCCTCACATTATCACCCACTCATCCTAACATCCTCCTCCTGAAGGAATGAGCAAAACTGGAGATGGGTAAAAACTAAAAACCAATGATATATTACAAGAGATGGTACTAAGAAACTATTGACTGCATGCTAAGTAGATTGTTTTTTTTTTTTTTAGTACAAATGAGCGATCACATAAGTTTCGTGCGAATCAATCCAGATTGATCCGAATACAAAATATGCTGCAAAATAACAGGATCGAAATCATCCGATCTTCAAAACCATGAATTACCATGCTGAATCACTAAAGCGGCCATTCAATCGACTGTCGAATTGATTTTTCGATAAATATAACGGATCTGGAAGTTATTAATCTCTTACAAAATAGACTAAATATTTTTAATAATCAAAATAGTGAGGCATGAAAAAATAACTATAATAGAATCATCTTTGATCAGGAGCCTACGAGCAGATTGGTTGCTGAAGGAGGGATGTCATGGCAGGGAGAAGCCTTGGTATCGTTTTTGTCGGGTTGCCACAAGAATTAAATGCCAACTGTCATACATCTTTGTTGGTCTCACCATGGCATTAGTTCAGTGAATGATGCCAAGCGAAGCCAGAGAAGAAGAGCCAACTCCTCCTCCGTACTACTACTACTCGCATCGCCATCCAAAGCCAAATGAAAGCGTTGGTACGTCCGTGCGGCAGATCCTGTGGACAGTCAAACTCAAGTGACAACACGCTTCCTGCCGACACTACCCTGTGCTGTAGAGATGGATCAGATCGAGCCCCATGGGTTCATGCATGTTTAATTTAATCTTGATTGCACTCCGTGGGTTTATATTTATATCATCATTTGGGATGAAAATCTAATAATCCATCTGTTGAATCATTGAGATCCATTCAGATTTAATTATGAATCCAAAAATATTAATATATTCAATTAATAGAATCGAATTCTCTGAATTATAATACATTTAGCTATTATTTTATATCCAAATTTAATAATTAATCGATCTATTAGAAATTTTAAATAAGATTATTTTTAAATTTATAAACTATGATATTTAAAATATTTATTAATATACTTAAAGATGTTATCAATTAGAATCAATTAAAATAAATAATAAATAAATGTTTTGATATAATTGTGTTAAAGAGGATTAGAAATGAGAAAAAATAATATCTTTCTCAAATCAAATTAAAAAAAAAAAAAAACATCTTTGCACAATAATCTGAAGACGATTTAATTAATAGTTGGATGGGGCTGCATCATTACAAAATCAATGTTTAAGGGTGACAAGGATCCTTCATTCAATGCTGTAAACATGACTCTCGCAGCGTCTCCCTCAAAGCCTGGCAATCAAGTGGATCCCAGATATCGAGATGTATTTATATATTATTTATTTTCGTCATCTTCTCCTTGGTTTCTCTTCGCCGACAGTTCGTAATATAAATATAAATATATATATATATTATTCATGTCCTTCTACATTTTAATTCTTTTATATTAATTGGTAAGATAAATTCACCTTCTTATAACACTTCTTATACTACTAAATATATTTTGCATATTAATTATATATTATTTTTTTTTACATTTAAAGCTTAATGTTTTTGTAACTAAAATATATTTTCAATTATTCTTTCGATATATATATATATATATATATATATATATATATATATATATATATACTCATGCATTTTTTAATTAAAATATTTTTTATAATTGCTATTTAGTATTTATTAATTAAATAATAATATATATTCTTTTATAAAATATAGATCATACCATTAGAAGATATTTTTGTTCAATTATGTATATATATATATTACTCATGCATTTTTTAATTAAAATAATTTTTATAATTGCTATTTAGTATTTATTAATTAAATAATAATATTATTCTTTTATAAAATATAATCATACCATTAGAAGATATTTTGTTCAATTATGCATTCTTACACAAATATTATATTATTACTTTTTTATTGCGAAATGCAAATAAAAGGAAAAAATTAAGAAATATTAATGAAAAGAAGAATTAACATGTGGCTGTTAAAATTATTTCAATAGTAATTAGTAACGTTGGGGACGTCGCAGTTTTGAACGCTAGTAATATAATAACCTTTTATTACGGATCATCGGGCCACTCCTGTTTTTTTTACTGAGATAAATAATATGGAAGGATATGGCTGTCATTGTATTCGTTTCTTTTCCACTGTTTACCGTTATTTTTTCTCTTATAACAGACCGTTATACCATAAATAATGGCCATCATCTTCTCTCATATTTTTAATAAAGTAGTATTTTTAAATTTCAAAATTTTCATCACAAAATTTTTGCCAACGTGAGTGTAAGATCTAAAAAAAATACATCATCTAGAAATATATTATTATTTTTAAAATTGTATCTACTATTTATCGTTATAATTTTTCTATAATGACAGGCAATCATTTTAATATTAAATTTTGAAATAGTTTTTTTTTTTTTGAGGTAAATAGTAGTCATTTTAATTCAACCATTATAATTATTAGCAATGGTCTTGGTCTAGCTGCTATAATGTGATAATATTTTATTCAAATCAAAATATAATAAGAAATAGAAGCATATTTATTTTCTTTATTATCATTAAAATAATAACTAAAAATATAATTTTCTTTCTCCATAAAATAGGTTTTTATTCTTATAAAAGTTTTATAATCCTAATGAGCTATTTCATAATTAATTAAAATTTTAATAAAGTACATTGAGAAAGTATTATAAAAAAAGTTATTGTATGCTTGGTTGTCCCTTGGTAAACTGGTAACCTCCTTGAAAGTCAATAATAGAACATCTAATATAGGATTGAATTTGATTTATGTTATAACATATGGATGGAATCCAAAACTCATGTTTTGTCTCTAACTTGATCATTAGGAATGAATTAAAATAATATTAACTATATATATGCATGACAAAGAATAAAATATGAAAAATTAAACCATGATCCCTCGAAGAATTATTGATTAGACAATAAGAATATTGATCATATCATGCTATTAAACCATACATTTAGTTATTTACTGGTTAGGTTAAATTTCATTAAAAATATGTAAATTTTAGGTTTTAGATTCTTTGAGATGTAACAAATTGAATATTAAATTTTGATAATTCATTAATATTTTTTAAAATATAATAATATTTCTTTAATAGCATATCTCATGAAATCTAATTCCATATATATATTGCAAAATTTTAGAAAAAAAAACTATTTTCCTTTTATGCTATGTGAAATTAAATAGCTTTTAAATATTATTTAAATATTAAAACAAAGCGTTAAATAAAACATAACTTGTAAAAAGTTCCCTTATATATAGTTATTTTCATAATGATTACCATAAAAGAGTTTTATTTTATCTAGATTCGATCTTTTTTTAAAAAAGAAATTACTATGTTTGATCTTTATTTCTTAAGAAAAAAATAATCTATTTTTAATATGCACTTTCAATCAATCAATTTTTAAAATTAAAAATAAATTTATATAATATACATATTTTATTTATCTTATACCTAATTTTAATTAAAAATCAATAAATTCACATTTAAATTTAATAATATAAAAATAGAAAAAGAGTTTGTATTGTTTTTATTTATTTTATCAACCTTGATGCATTGCATGGCATGAATCTAGCCATGATTTATCACCATACCTACCGTCATATCTCATTAAGGAAATACACAAGGGACGGGTGGCAGGCTATAAATTTTAGGCGGATCGCCCACCGTTCGAATGAAACAAAAACGTATCAGCCGTCCGCCTCCCCATATAAGAGCCATTGATTCGATGTACTTGTAATTGAGATTTCTCCAGTCCCACGAGGAGCGCGCGAGGTCCCGTCCGCTGTAAATCTGTAATCGAACCCCGCCGCTCTGGCAGTATTCGGCCTCCGCACGAGGTATCCAACCCCGCCGGCTCCGCTGCCCACGCCAAGAAACGCCGGCTCCCCACCGCACCCTCCATCCGGCTTCTCCCGACGGACCTCCCCCCCGGGCCGAAGGTATGGAAGAGCCCTCCAACGTTTTGATCTCGTGATAGCGCTCTCATCTCTCAGAATGGCTTCCGAGTTCTACTTGCTTTTTGGTTCTTGATCCTGTTAAACGATGAATTTGTTTCGATTGATGTATTTTCGTTGGACTTCTTGTTATCTTTTCTTGATTTTTTGATGCTCGCTTGGGTTACGGTGTATGTGATTCTTTATTGTGGGATAACTGCGGCTTTCTTGATTCTTTTTGCTGAATTCCGTTCAAAGATGGATGTTATTCCATGAGACCTGCTTATGCTTGGGGTGAAATATATTTTTATTGCGTGAAAATGGTATGACCATGTGAGGTGATTTATGCTCTAAATAGGCTGGACTGTGATGCCAAGTTGGACAACGTGAAAAATCCTGAATTTGTTTAGTTTAGGATTTTCTTGTTGGATTAAATAGCTGCGTTCCCGTTCATTTAGAGTGACCCAAGAAGTTACATTATGATATATGGTGGTGGTTTTAGGTCAAGGGTGTTGTATTGGGATTATAAACTTAAGGCTTTTGAATTGATTTTTTTTAAAATTTATTATTATTGTTGTTATTATTATTATTATTGATGTGACTGATCAAGTCATGTTAGGATTAATGGACAAAACTGACTGACGGAGCTGAAAACAGATAATAAGAGTCATTTGCCAAATAGGGCACCGACTCCAGTATCGGCGGCCACCACATGGCCCACCTACCGCTTGCCGTCACTATGTGGCCCACTTATCAACTGCGGCGTCATGCTGGATAAGACCTGGTCTACCAATCATTTTTGGCGTTGCACCTGACAAGACCTGACCCATCAATCAACTGTAGCCACCTACAGTTGCCCATGTCAGACAAAGAGGTAGCATGCCAGTCCTGACATACCACAAGGCAGGCATGCCCCGTTGCTGCTGGCCTCACCGCTCATCCCCTATCAGACAATGACACTTTGGGAAAAATGACTATCCAAAAAGGGATAAAAGGGACCCTCGACCAGGTATAAGAATCTTCGCTCATGATGAGAGTGGGAACTTCAAGTTTTATCAATTTTCTCAAAAGTTCACTACTGTTTTTCAGACCATTTACTTAAGCGTCGGAGGGTCTCGCCGGAACCACCGGTCCCGGGAACTTTTTTGCATGATCCCAGCCTAAGACGGAGGCGTTGAAAGACTTTCTGACCCGTTTGCAAAGTCAATCGAATCCTAGATTTTTTCTGACGTTCTCAGAGAGTGATATGACGATAACAGATTGACGCGCCAAGTAGGGGAAAGCTCTGCTGTGCAAAGAAGGCTCTAAGACGCTAAGCTATAAGCCCCCACTTCCCCGAATATAACGATGGTGGTGATACGCGTTCAGGAAGCTTTCGTCAGCCATGCTGGGGGCATCCTTAACGGACCGAACAGCGAGAGGCCAGCCTCCCTGCTCTACCTTCACCACCACCATAGGTTGCTCAGCCTGATTCACTCGCCACCCTCACCCAATAGGTCCAGGCATTGGTGGCAATGGTTCATGAACTACAAGTGTAGCACTCCGCGACTACACAGCAGCAGCTAAGGCCTCCCTCACTATATGCAGTGGTTGTTCAGCCTAGTCAACAATCTACTCGCGAAAGGTCCCCTCGGAGGGAGACTCACCGCCACCATACCTCGCCTAGGCGCCACCGCTGAGAGGCCTCCCAGAGGCGATGTTTCCCCAGCCGCTGCTCGAGCAGCCCTTCTCCCAAGTAGCGATACGGGAAGGAGCCTGAGCGGAGTCATAACTACCAGAGTCACTCCTCTCCTGAGTCATCGGGGGAGGAATCTATTGGCGAACGCATAAATCATCGGGCGGAGCAGCATCTCGATGAGTACCATCGGCGGCTGGAGGAGCTTAGTCGAAGACTTACCAACTAGTCGGAGGTGGACTACGACAGTCGTCCCCCCTCACTCGCTGCATCATGGAGGAGTCGGTTCCTTTCCGGTTTTGCCTCCCTCAGCTGGATCCGTATGATGGCACCACGAATCCGCTAGATCACCTCGAGATATACAAGGCTCTCATGCAAGTTCAAGGGGCGACTGATGCCCTTCTTTGCATCGCCTTTCCGGCCACCCTCAGGAAGGCTGCGTGCGTATGGTATTCTCACCTACCACTGCGCAGTATCGACTCTTTCCAACAATTGGAGAGGACTTTCTTGTCGCACTTCGATGCCTGGTGAAGGATTCCCCGGGTAGCCGACAACTTGTTCTCCGTCCGGCAGAAAGAGAAAGAATCGCTTAAAGACTTCGTGGCCCACTTCAAGACGACTGCTCTCGAAGCTACCATCTTGATGATGCGATGGCCACCCTAGCCCTGAAGTGGGGACTCCATCCTTTCCGCTTCACCTACTCTCTGGACAAGAAACTTTCGAATTCCTACATCGAGCTACTGAGTCGTGCGCAGAAGTACATCTGTGCCGATGAGGTCGACTCCACTCGGAGAGAAGCTGATAGGAGATCCAACAAGAAACCGGCCCATACGGAGCCGAGCGGTCTCGTCCCAGGAAGCCCGATCCTCTGCACAGACCGAACAACCGGTGTTAGGGTCTTGCCTCCAAGGAAGGTAACTTCACCTCTCTTCTTGCCTCCAAATCTCATATCCTCATAGAGATCGAGGGTGAGCCATATCTCCGACGTCCCGCTCTTCAAAGGCCAAGGGTGTCCTGCGACAAGAGCCTCTGTCACTTTCATCGAGATTACGACCACGAAATGGAGGACTGCCGTAATTTGAAGCATGCTATAGAGGAGCTTATTCAACGGGCTACCTCAGAAAGCTTGTCCAGAGGGCCCCCCGATTGCTCCGCGCCCGATGGGGCTACCACCTACCCAAGCCAACATCGACAATGCCCCAACCGAGAAGATAGTCGGCATGATTTCTTGGAGGGCAGGCTCTACTTCTAAGAGGCCGCGGGGGACGAGGGAATAGAAACTTTAATCCCCTTTTCAAAAAGGGATCTAGCTAGGATGAATAATCCTAATGATGATAGTGTCGTCGTTTCCATGACGATAGCTAAGCATCATGTAAAGAGAATCCTCGTTGATAGTGGAAGTTCAGCTAATATTTTCACTTACGATGCTTTTGTTCGGATGGATTTGTCTCTCAGCTCCCTCCAACCCGTAGCTACACCCCTGGTCAGTTTCATGGGAGACTTCGCGAGGGTATAGAAAATCACTCTTCCAATCATGGCGGGGACACCGTCATGCCAGAGTACAATCTTCATGAAGTTTCTGATCGTCCGAGTGCCCCTGGCCTACAACACCATACTTGGATGTTACCACATGGCTCTAGCCCTCTGGAGGTAACGACTCTGCCTGCTTCAGAATCGCTTGATCCTAGAGAGTCAGAGAAAAGGGAAGAAACGGCCGAGCGCTTGCTGGCCTTCCCGCTGGGGGATAACCCGACTAGGACAGTGCAAATCGGCGAGCTCCTCCCTACGGAAGCAAGAGACCGACTCCTCACTTTTTGCGGGCCAACTCAGATGTCTTCGCTTGGTCTCCGTCGGACATGCTAGGCATACCATCAGAGATAATTATCCACAAACTCAACATCAATCCAAGATACCGGTCGGTCTGTCAGAAGAAGAGGAGCTTCGTTCCAGAGCGGCAGAAGGCTATCGATGAAGAGGCCAAGTTGCTGGCCGTCGGCCACGTCCGAGAAGCACATTACCTGGATTGGCTGGCCAATGTGGTTATGGTCCGTAAAGTCAATGGGAACTGGAGGATCTGCATCGACTTCACCGACCTTACTAAGGCGTGCTCCAAGGACGGCTTTTCGCTGCCCCGAATAAACCAGCTGGTTAATGCTACTTCCGGCCATGAGCTCCTTAGCTTCATGGATGCCTTCTCAAAATACAATCAAATAAGGATAGACCCAGAAGACGAGGAAAATACCTCCTTCGTGACTGAGAAAGGAGTTTATTGTTACAAGGTAATGCCTTTCGGGTTGAAAAACGCGGGGGCTACTTACCAGAGATTGATAAATAAAGTCTTCAAGGACTAGATCGAGCAGAACATGGAGGTGTACGTGGATGACATGTTGACCAAAAGCACTGCACCACCAACCATGTCGCCAATCTGGAGGAGACCTTCAATAACCTTCGCCGCTACCGGATAAAGTTAAACCCACAAAAGTGCACGTTTGGAGTCACGATAGAAAAGCTTTTGGGCTTCCTGGTAACCCAACGAGGAATTGAGGCAAACTCAAAGAAGATTAAAGATATTCTCGACATGAGGCCGTTAGCCAGCAAGAAAGAGGTACAGTGGCTCATTCGGAGTGTGGCCGCCTTGAGCTGCTTTCTGTCAAAGTCAGCCGAGAGATGCCTGTCCTTCTTCAAAGCCCTACGCAAGGTGAATGGCTTCGAGTGGATAGGAGAATGCCAGAAGGCGTTCGAGGGATTAAAGGAAATCCTGTCAACCTCACCTTGCTGTCCAAGCCGAGGGAGAGAGAAGAGCTCTTTCTCTACCTCGCTGCATCCTCTGAGGTGGTAAGCTACGTTCTTGTCCGCGTTGACGCCAATGGGACGTAGAGGCCGATATATTACATCAGCAAGGTGCTTCATGATGCGAAAATCAGGTACTTCAAAATCAAAAAAATATTTTTGCATTAATAGTCTTTGCTCAGCATCTTAGGTCCTACTTCCAAGCTCATCCGATCGTGGTGCTCACGGATCAACCCCTCAAAGTGATCTTATCTCGTCCTGACACCTTCGGTCGCCTGACCAAGTGGGCAGTCAAACTAGGGGAGTTCAACCTCTCGAACTAAGATTGAGCATGAAGTCCCAAGTTTTGGCAGATTTCCTGGTCAGTGCACCTGGACGGAGAAGCAAACGGAAGAACCCCCACGATGCACCTAGACGCTGAACCGAAGAAGTAGAGGAGACTTGGATTCTCCATGTGGATGGCACCTCGAACTCCTAGGGAAGCAGCGGGCCTCATTCTTGCGAGTCCAGAGGGCATGGTGTTGGAATACGTCCTTCGATTCCTCTTCAAGGCTATAAATAACCAAGCTGAATACGAGGCTGTACTAGCAGGGATAAATCTCGCCCGAGAGCTTGGGGTAAGCGCCTCAGAGCCTTCACCGACTCCCAACTCGTCTCTAGGTAGATCATCGGATAATATGAAGCCCAGGATCCTATTATATCCCGATATCTGAAAAAGGTTTGAGCCCAAGCCTCCTTACTAACCAATTTCAACATCAGCTATATCCTTAAGGGTGAGAACGCCAGAGTCGACACCCTGTCCCGGTTGGCCACCTCAGCGGACAACATCCTGGGGAGAACCTACATCGAATACCTGGAAGCCCCAAGCATCGATGCCCTGGTAGATGCTCTGCCAGTCATACATGAGCCAACGTGGATGGATGCCTACGTCCGCTACCTCACTGACGGCACCCTTTCCGTCGACCCCGCAGAGGCTAGACTACTCAAGTAGAGAGCTTTCAAATTAGTGCTGCTAAATGAGCAACTATATAGGAGGTCTCTTCCCCTCTCCTCAAGTGCATCGGTTCTGCAGATGCTAGTTACATCCTTCGAGAGATTCATGAAGGCATTTACAGAATCACCTGGGGGGTAGGTCACTGGCATACAAAGCTATCCGTTAGGGGTACGACTGGCTCATTATGAGAGAGGACACGACCGAATTGGTCAAAAAGTGCGATAGTTGCCAGCGACATGCTTATATTCAACGGCAACCCGCTTTCCAACTGAGCTCTCTCTCAGCTCCGTAGCCCTTCGCCCAGTAGGGAATGGATATTCTCGAACCATTCCCTCCGGCATCAGGCCAATGGATGTTCCTGCTCGTCGCCATCGACTACTTCACCAAATGGTTCGAGATCGAGGCATTAGCAAGATTACCGAGAGCAAGGAAAAGTCCTTTGGAAGTCCATCATTTGCCGTTTCGGGCTACCCCACACACTCATCATCGATAATGGTCAGTAATTTGATAATGCACCCATCAAGGAGTTCTGTGCCGAGTGGGTATTTGCCACCGATTCACTTTATCGGTCACCCACAGACCAATAGAGAGACCGAAGTCATGAACTGGACATCCTTCGGGGCTCAAAACCCGATTGGATGAGTTTAAGGGTAGATGGGTGGAGGAGCTCCTAAGCGTGTGCTATGGGCATATCATACGACTTCGAGGACTCCAACTAGAGAGACTCCCTTCTGCTTGGTCTTCGGATTGGAAGCGGTCATCCCCGTGGAGATTGGCCTTCCAAGCTCAAGTGGAATCATACAACGAAGAAGATAATCCCACTCAGCTGAGAGCCAACCTTGACTTCTTCGACGTGGCACGTGATCGGACACGACTCAAATGGTTGCGTTCCGCCAGCAAGCCACTAAATACTATAATGCTCGGATCCATCCCAAGACATTCCATCCCGGGGATTTGGTCCTCAGGCGTGTGAGGTATCCAAGCCAACAAGGGGGCAAGCTATCTTTAAACTTGGAAGGGCTCTATCGGGTCATCGAAGCACTTCACCAAGGAGCATTCCAGATCAAAGGGCTCGATGGGAAGTCAATCCCCCGCACCTGGAATGCGGACAACCTCCACCGATATCACCAATGATGTATACACTTGGCTGATGAAAATAAGAAGAGCTTCTAGCACTGTCTTCTCATCCAACTCACTTCACAAGCTGAAGGTCAATTCTTCAATGACCCCTTGGGCTGGCGCGAAGAAACCCTCGAGGCGGTTCCAAAAGGCTTTCGATCGTCTCAGCAATTCTCAAGTCACCCCGCGGGCCTGCGCGAAGAAACCCTCGAGGTGGTTCCAAAAGGCTCTCGTCGGTCTCAACGACCTTCGAGTCACCCCTCGGACTGGCGCGAAGAAACCCCTGAGGCGGTTTCAAAAGGCTCTCGTCGGTCTCAATGACCTTCGAGTCACCCCTCGGCCGGCGTAAGAAATCATCGAGACGGTTCCAAAAGGCTCTTGACGGTCTTAGCGACTCTCGAGTCACCCCTCGAGCCGGCGCGAAGAGACCCCCGAGGCGGTTCCAAAAGGCTCTCGACGGTCTAGCGACTCTCGAGTCACCCTTTGGGCCGACGCGAAAAAACCCCCGAGGCATTTCAAAAGGCTTTCGTCGGTCTCAACGACCTTCAGTTATCCCTCGGGCCGCGCGAAAAAACCCTGAGACGGTTCCAAAAGGTTCTCGTCGGTCTCAACGACCTTCGAGTCATTCCTTGGGACGGCCCAAAGAAACCCCTGAGGTGGTTCTAAAAGACTTCCAAGTCGGCGGTCCTCAGGTCAATCCTCAGATCAACTTCAAAAGTCATGAAGCCTCCTTCGGCAGCGCACCAAATTGGCCTCGTAGCCCTCCAAGCAGTGGCCCCGCAACCGCTGAGAGGAACCAATGCCGCCTATCAAGTAATGCCTAAACTAAACATGTATGTATAGTGCAGTTGATAGGCACCCCTATAGGCCAAGGGCGACGTAGCCCCATCGCAGATTAGACTAAATACAAGGCACGAAGCATACAAAGAGAGAAGTGCACTACAAAAAGCTAAGTACTCAAAACTTAGAAAGAAAGTTCACTTTTCATTTATCCTCAGGAAAGTTACAAAATGCCGACTCAAGTCGGACTCTAATACAAAAGTAAGATGAAAACAAGAAAAAATAAGGACTTCAGGTTCGATGGGTGCCGGCCCGTCGTTGGCCAGTCTCTCTGAAGCCGATGGCTCTTCCGGCTCTTCATCATCGTAGGGCTCGAGGTCGTCGAGACCGGTGACACCAAAGACCTTGGCAACTTTATCCTTGCAGTCCTTGAAGCCTGCAGATAGGCGCCAACGGAGGCATCTGCCATCTCTGCTTCAAAATCAGTGGAGGTCTGAAAGCGCTCTACGGCCATCTCGGCCCTCTTCTCAACCGTTGTGGCCCTCTTCTCGGCCGCACTGCTGCTTTGCCTTGGCCACCTTCGACCTCGCTGCGCGCGCCTCCAGTCCAGCGTCAACAGCCAAAGCCTCGGCCATCTGAGTCGACGACGGCCCGCTCCTCGGCCTCCTCCGCCTTTTGCTCGGCCTCGGCCGCTTGAATGTTGGCCGCATGGAGCCGAAGCTCGGAGGCCCTCAGCCTGCCCATGGCGTCGTCTAGCTTCGCCTCGGCGGCTCGAGCATGGTCGAGCTCCATCGCCGCCCTTCTCTCCGCCTCCTCGAATCGAGCCTCACTCGTGGTTTGACTCCTGGATGGCCTGGAGCTCCTCCGCCCGTTCAGCCTGGGCCGACTCCAGCTTGCCCTTGGCCTTCTCAGCTCATTTCCGAGCGGCGGCGGTTTCTCGCCGGGCACCGATGATGTGGTCGACGGCTTGGATGATGATGTCTCGGATGGCGAACACCGAGTTTACCGTCTGCATGAAAAGGGCTCCCGTCAGTACATGTAGCGACAAGATTGTTTGAAAAGCGAAGAACTACTTACCCGAGAGCAAGGCCACGTTCAGATCGTCGAACATGTCGACGGCCCGCTGTCAGTGGAGCTTCGTCCGGAACTGCGAGAGACATGACCGGATCAACAATCGCTCTGCCGCGCGACTGTGGTTCATCAGCGACGGCCTCGATGGGATTGCTCCAAGCTCGTCAGCCTCCACAGGTCCGGCAGTCGCCGCTGCTGGGGGGTAGGGCTGGGGATGGATGGCGCCGCCTCACGCTCGACGTCTGGTGCGGCGGACTTCTCCGTCGCTAGCCTCTCCGCCGTCATTGCCTCCTCCCCGCCAGTGTCTCTATCGACGGTGCTCCCTCTCAGATCGATCCTGCCTTCGAGGGGACTCTCTCGCCCCTTGGATCCTCTATGAGGTCGGTGGGGGTGAGGACCCGGCCGCCGGAGCACCTCCTCTAGGGCCACCTGCTGCCGCATGGAGGAGGGATCGGGAGCTGCATGCACACCGGGCCTCTGCATCGCTTGCGATTTGTCTTCTCTTCTTGACCGCCGCCTTCATAGCAGCCGCGGATACCCTCATATCTGCACGTGACGGAGAATCGGTTAAAAAAAATGCTCACCGTCGCCCGATGCTAGACTGACATCCCGGAGGTTCTCCTCCGACAGAAGCGGGGGGCACCCGGGAGGACAGTAACTGGTCATAGACCTTCCGATCGCCCCGTCCACTGCCGAGTTCTTATTCGGCTCTAAATTCGGACTCCCCCAACTCTGCCTCACCTCCTCAATATGCAAAAAGGAAACAAGATTTGCATCCCTTGATGGAGGAAGGGAGATCTAGTTTAATGGCTCGTGGGGTCTGGGTGTGTACACCCACCACCCGGTGTCAGATTGGTGGCGGAGGGTATACATACTATGGAACAGGAAGACCCAGCCTACCATGCCGTGAAAACTTCATAGCACCATGAAGGTGCAGATGATCCGAAAGTTCGGAAACCAACTGCGCCGGCGCCAAGTCATACTTATGGAGGAGGCTAACTATAAAGGCATGGAGGGAAAGCCGAAGGCCTGTCCTAAAGAACTCATACAAGGAAACTCCCTCGGCACGGTGGTGGTCACCTGTTGCCAGGTTCGGGGATAGACAATCAGACATCCCTAGGGATCCTATACGTGGCCCTCAGGGATTCTATATCCTCAAGGGTCATGGTAGAGGCAATCCCCTCCGGACCCGCTGAGTTAGGAGCGGTGATCGGAGAGGTGCCCGATAGGCCCTAGGTGGCGGACGGGCCATGGGTGGTACTGGGGCTATGGTCACCGGACGGTCTCGGATTGAGATCCCATCCACTGCCCGAAGCTGGGTTAGAGGAACCCTGTCCTAGAAGAAGACGAGGAGGAAGATGCTACTACGAGCTTCTTGCCCTTTCTATTAGGGTCCATGAAAGAAAGAAAGCAAAGAGGAGTCAAAGAAGACTAACCTGGAGCAAAGGGGAAGGCAAAAGACGGTTCAGAGGAGGATGGCCTTGCGAACTCAGGTTTCAAGGGAGGTAAGGGAGCTTCGAATGCACGAAGAGCTCGGTGAAGGAGACGAAACACCCTTTATGCCTAGCGTTCGAATCGTCCCGCCGATTCTCCAGCCACGTGGACATCCCCTATTGAAGGCATTAACTTAACGGACACACGATCCCCTTCACCCGAGGAGATGCACCTCGGTGGTGAACGAAAAGGCGTGATTGCAGCTAATGATGGGATATCGATGACACCATCTCAATGATGGTGACCGCTTTTTCGATTCGACGACGATAGGTCGCAGAACGGCGGCATTACGATGCCCCATACCTTTATGAGCATTAAAGAATTATCTCCCTCCGAAAGCACGTACCCATCCCCGCACTCAATGGCGTGTGAGGATCAGCTACAACAATAATTCTATGCTCCTTTCACTTGGCGGAAATGCGGTCACGCAAGCTCGGGAGCGAGGGGACATCTGATGTGGCTGATCAAGCCACGTTAGGATTAACGGACAAAATTGACTGACGGAGCTGAAAACAGACAAGTGCCATTTGCCAGGGGCCGACGTGTCACCTCCAGAAAGGCATCGACTCCAGCGTTGGCCTCTGTACCGACTCTAGCATCGGCCTCGACGCCGATCCTAGTGTCGGCGGCCACCACGTGGCCTACCTACTGCCTGCAACCACCAGGCGGCCACAACGTGGTCTACTTACCGCCTGCGGCCACCACGTGGCCCACCTACCGACTGCGGCGCTATGCCCGACAAGACCTAGCTTACCAACCATCTGTGGCGCCGCACCTGATAAGACCTGGCCCACCAACAGCTGTAGCTGCCTGCAGTTGCCCATGTCAGACAAAGAGGTGGCCTGCCAGTCCTGACAGGCCACGAGGCAGGCATGCCCTGTTGCTGCTGGCCTGTTGCTGCTGGCCTCACTGCTTATCCTCTACCAAACAGTGGCACTTTGGAAAAAATGACTGTCCAAAAAGGGGTAAGAGGGACTCCTACCAGGTATAAGAACCTTTGCTCATGATAAGAGTGGGGACTTCAAGTTTTATCAACTTCCTTAAAAGTTTACTACTGTTTTCTAGACCATTTACTTGAGCGTCGGAGGGTCCCCGGAACCACCGGTCTGGGGGCTTCTTTGCAGGATCCTAGTCCAAGACGGAGGTGTTGGAAGACTCTCTGACCCATTCTAAAAGTCAATCAAATCCCGGATTTTTCCTGACGTTCTCAGAGAGTGATCTGGCGACAACAATTATTATTATTTCTTCCAGTTGTTTCATTGGAGCTGAATCATAGCATATATGAGATTATTATCATGCAGTCTATTCTTTTTTGACTCCTTTTTCTAAACCATATTAAGAATATAATGTTAGAAGCTTCTGATATTTTATTATGGATGGAAATAAAATGGGTATAAGAAGGCAATGCAGATTTTATTTTTTGTGCTAATCAAATTTGAAAAACAGGGCATGCTTTTTAGCAGTTTTCTGTTTCCCCTCTCCCACTGATGCAATGAACTGGACTCAAGAACCTTATTAATGGTCAAAAGCCTTTGTTTTCATGTGAAAGGAAACAAAGCTCCTTTGAGTAATGCTAGCTATTGGTAGAGTAACTAACATTAGGCTACATCTTGCTGTTTTTATGGAAATTTCAGGTAATTTTAAAAAAAGGTCTTTTATGCATGTACTGAATGGTCACATCATGCACAGTTACAATATTTATAAAAGACTAGCTTCACACTTCTTACAACAATACAGCTATTGATTTTTATTTCATCAGTGATTTTTATTTAGCAAGTCTAGGTCTTTTTGGGTGATCTATTGTAGCGTCTCTGTTTTTGTTGCAAAGGAATGTAGATCTTGATTTCTAACATGACGGCCTATAATTAATGGACAATGAGCATTTGTCTTTGGGTTTGATAAGTTAAAATGGAATGCATTATTGCCGGCTTAGAAAGTGGATGTCCGAT
Organism: Calamus simplicifolius; assembly: GCA_900491605.1. Lineage (NCBI taxonomy): Eukaryota > Viridiplantae > Streptophyta > Magnoliopsida > Arecales > Arecaceae > Calamus > Calamus simplicifolius. The sequence goes on along the minus strand of UESW01004174.1, from coordinate 18,750 downwards.
CAACTTTAATTATAAAAGTAACTATCACATAATGGCTACTTCTGTTATGCTTGAAAAATCCTATTCATTATCACCTTACCTGGAAGGAGGAATCCTATCAAATTAATTTCAAATACCAAGTTGTAATGCAAGAAGGACATGGATTAAGATATAAGTAATTCACTATTGATTAAGAAGGTATAGATAATTGCTTTTGCTTTCGATGCATGTTTAATCGAGTTGATACAATTTTCTCTAAGAAAGAGAATAATTGTAAATATTATGATTGGCCCGTATTAGGTCTAAAAGAGTCTGTTTGCAGTGACTCTTAATCCATATGGCTCATAGATTGGGTTCGCTCTAATACTATTTGTAACAATATAGGACCTCATCCGAAAAGGCCAATCGATATTATTTGGATTTTTTAATTTTGATCTTATATAAGTAACCAAGATTTGCTTAGTGTACGTTCAATATGGGATCAAATATATACCAACATTGGCTCTCAATAGAGACAGTCTTGGAAAGCTTCCATATCAGAGATAGATTGTAGCCTAACTACATGCCAACTTGGGCTCATAGGTCCCACTCAGGTATTTTATTTTGCAAAGGTGGATCATACAATAACCTTAAGAATGTTGTTTGGATTCCTGAATAACCAACGCTTTGGATCAGAATTTCATGTGTGAAGGAGATTGACAACAGGGAGGAAGAAATCTTCCATGTCAGAGATAGACTGTAGTCTTAAATACTTGGCAGCAAGTAAGTTCAATTGCTTTTGAAGAGTTTAGAGGTCCCACTATGGCATGTTGTTTTGTAAAAGTAGATAATACTACAATAACCTTAAGGGTGTTGTTTGGATGCCTGAATAACCAACGCTTTGGATCAGAATTTCATGCTAGAAGGAGACAGACACCGGGGAGAAATAATTATTGGGATCCAAAATCTCACAAAATATTGGGATACTAATTCCATCTACAAGGTGATTTACCATAACTCAATCCTCCAGGAATTCTATGACTCTAAAATCTCTCTATTTAGAAAAGTTTCTCTCTTTCCATTGCGAACATCTTCATACAAGGAATATTCCTTGAAAAGCCTGTGCAAACAGGCCCTAGATGGTTTTATTGTGAACTATAGCAGGAAGTAAGGATGTGGGCATAAAATGCATGATGCAGCTGAATACAACACAATGGAAGGAAAATAATATCATCAGGCAGAGACTAATAAACAAAATTTCAAACTAGCAACTGCAAGGGAGCCCATCTGAGGCTAAATAACCTAGCACATCCTTGATACCTGATGAAAGTAATAGGATATCCGACATAATGTTGTCCTTGATACATAAATGTGAAGTGCAAACTAAACATCCTGATGGAAATTTTGATTCATAAATGTAAACTAGAGCCTTTGGACATCTTCTTGATGTTGGTTTTGTACATCCTACTTCTGAAATAACTCCATTCCAAGTCCAAGACTCCCAAAGTGCAAAATGTTGTAAACTCATTTCTCCACTACCTCCATCTAAGTTGATTGTGGCACTTGTGTTTTTGATCTTTCAGTATTTTTTGATCTTGTGAATTAATGTAAATAGGTAATCCCTCTCTTTGCTGGTGTGATCTCAGGGTTTTGCTGCACGTCGCCAGAGTTCCCACAATGGTTCTTTCTATTCTGCTATTGGTGCAACTCCTAACCTTCTTATAGGCTATTAATTTTGATTCTGGTCTTCTAAGTCTATCAGGACTTTGCCTTAGCATCCATCCATATGCATGCAATGCTCATGCTATGCTCATGGGTCAATTTTGTTGACTATTTTATAACCTTCTCCTTTAAGTTTTTATGCTGTCGTACCACTTATAGATTGCATATTTTGGCATCCATCTTTGATTGACTAAAGCCATCCTTTCTAATCCTTCATGGATGTATTATTATTCCTTTTGCTTAGTAAGTTATGAAACCACGGGGAGTTTATTGGTGCCTATCTTCCTTTATATACTAAAAACAATTTCCTTCACCTGTAGCTTGGAGTAAGACTGCTTTGTATGGGTGCTATTTTCTTTTTTGTTATTTTTAAGTTGTTTTCAGTTTTCCAGATTACTTGCCAAATTGATTACAAATTGCGGATTGTTTTCTTTTGTTATTTCTGTTCCTTCTTTTCTACGATACCTCTGCAAGTCATGTCATTTTATTTATTTCCCAGAAATACAATATAAGTTCAAAAGCATTTTAAGATGTAGCACTTGAATAAAGTGTCATTAGTTAGAGATTTAACAGTCACCTGCATTGGGGAGTTATTAATTTAACTGTCTAAATTATTAGTTGTTGCTTGGTGTTCTTATGAAAGATTTATGTCCCATAATATGCATGTCTGAAAATTGCACAAAGTTTGGGACTTTGATGCTGACATTGAAGAACAGGAAGGTTACATAGGGACTTTCATACTGATCGGAAGTTAGAAGTTCATTCTATATACTGCTATTTGACTTGTTATTCAGACTATAATCATGATGTTAGATGGATAGTCCAACAGTGGACACTCTTTCTTAGCTTATATGGGGTAGGTGTTTCTTGTCCCAAAGTTTTTTTCAAAATTATTTTTGGTGCATTTATCTTTTATTTTATTTTTTGTACACCATCTTGTTTTATATCAATTAAAATTGAAATGAAAAAAGTAGTGGTATGTACTCATTCTGCAAAAGTGCACCAGCTCAATTTTATCCATCTTTGTGCAGAACAGTTGTTGTTTGGGAGTACTAGTCAAAAGTGAATCAACAGACAGATCATTGAGAGGCCACGAAGAGTGGTTATCAATCTGTGGAAAAAGGCTTTTGTCATCGAGTCCAAACAAAATGGAAAACAATAACAACATGATTCGCTCCCCTGAAGTACATCTATCTTCATGTTCCAGTTCTGTTGATGAAGAGAATAAATTTTTGCAGGAAAATGGAAATAGCTTTTCATTTATCAACAAAGGTCAGTGTTTATTGCAATGTGATACTAGACTTTGAGCATGCTAAATTATAATTCATGATATATAACTCTAATGCATTGTTGCTTTGTGCTACACACTAGATAATAAAAATTCCAATGCATCTTATCATAAAGGAATGTAGGGTTATATAAAGTTTCATCGAGTTTGCATAAAGATGGTAAAGTTACACTAGATGAGAATTTAACCACCTAATATAGATTGATGGTTTTGGATATATGTATGGAAGAAAAGGTTAAAGAATATAACAACACAAGGAGTAGTTGTAGAATTTGAAAGGAGAGAAATAAATAGTTTTTAAAAATAGAATGTTAAAGGAAGAAAAATTGGACTTAGATGAGAAAATCAATAGTATGTGGGAAGATATGATTAACAGGATTGGAAAAATCCTACATAGGTATTAAGAGAATTAAAGAGGAAAGAGCCATCGGGTAAGAAACTTGGTGATGGAATGAGAAAATTTAGTTGATAGTTGAGAGTAAAAGAGACTTCTATAGAAAATTATCTAAATATAAAAATAAAGAAATGCATGAAAGATTTAAGATGACTAAAAAAGATAGGAGAGGCTAGTTTAAAATGTATGAAGAATTATATTGCAAGTTAGAAACTAAAAATAGAGAGAAAGGCATATGCAATATTACTAAACTAAGAAAAAAGAAAATTAGACATTTGACTCAGGTTAAATATATCAAAGATAAAAATCAAAAGAAAGATGGACATGTTATTTTAATAAATTATTAAATAAAAGTCACATATATGATTTAGGATTCCTTATTAGTTCCATTGAGGATGAAAATATTAAATATACATATATAAAGTATATGAGTTAAAGATGCTATGGAAAAAATGAAAATAGGAAAAACAATTGGATCTAATGGAATTTGTATATAAGGTTCATAAGTGTTTAAGTAATGTGGATGTAATGTGGGTGCAACTTGATTTAGTAATTTATTTAATAAGATTTGAAAGTGTTGAGGGGTAAAATCGCTATGCATCAATAATCGTGTTCATGGCTAAGGCTAGCCTTGATTCCTATCCACTGTGCGACACCCGCCAGAGATAAGTCAACCTCAGTAGGTCGGAGCGCCCTAGCCCCTACCGAGCCAAGGGTTCCCAAGGCGCGGCCTCTCGAGCCGAGCTATCGTCTCTCGGCCCCTTCGGTCGAGCTATCGTCTACCGTCTCTCGGCCCCTCGAGCCGAGCTACCGTCTCTCGGCCCCTTCGGCCGAGCTATCGTCTATCGTCTTTCGGCCCTTCGAGTCAGCTATCGTCTCTCGGCCCCTCGAGCCGAGCTATCGTCTCTCGGCCCCTCGAGCCGAGCTATTGTCTATCGTCTCTTGGCCCTAACCGAGCCATTCCATCACCCGGCCTTTCTAGCCGATCTCTTCTATCACTCGGCCTAGCCCGAGCGATACCTACACCTCTGCGGAATTCGGCGCGGGAAAGCTTAAAACAGTAAGATTCCAAACAGGAATCATATCTGAAAGTGGCCTAGAGCCCTGGAGCCTATGCCCCCACCAAATCTCAAGATGTCAACAAGCTCTCCCAGCCGTCGATCCTCTAACTAACCAGATACGAATCCTACCGATCTCATAACAAACTGGATTCATATCTCAACGGCCTTCGGACCCACGACGCTCCCAAGCAATCAGGTGATCCTCTATAAACACCACAGCCTCAGATCCCCTCAGGTACGCCAGCTCTCATGCGCACACTCGCCCACTGATTCTCTCTTCCCCTCTCTCTGTCTTTGCTTCCGCCATTACCGCTCTGCTTAGAGCCCTGGGAGAGACTCTTAGCGAGAGCCTTTTCCTCATTTTTATTAACTGTCGATCTCCACTGACTTAGCGTCGGAAGGTCTTCGCAGAGGGCCATCCCCAACGTCTCTCGTGAGGACTGTTTTGCAGGTCCGCTCAGGAGGAAGCCCATCTCGAAGCCCGAACGCGCTCGAGTCGGAGGACAAGATTTCAGCAAACAAATTGCGCTAGAGGAAGGGCCCTCAAGTCCCTAAAAACTTGTGATCCGGGAGACAACTCAGTCTGCAAGAGAACTCCTCCCATGGCCAACTGGAAAAAGGCTACCTCCGAAGCCCGAGATCAGGTCGCCTCTCAAAGGCCTGATCCAGTGAGCAGTGTCGCGCCGCCACCACCACAGTCGAGACTCCACCACCGGCGGCCCGGTGACCCAGGACCAGTTCGCCTTACTGGTCCAGCAAGTCCAAGCCCTGGCCCCCGTCCGACTGCTCCTACTCCTCACCCTTCTGAGGAGAATGCAGCCTCCGCTCATCCAACGATCTCTTCTTTCAGCCCGCATGGGGTTGCGGACCCCCTCGTCGTCCCAGAGAAGCTGAGCTAGCTCCCCAACGAGCCCGCATCAAAGATCTCTATAGATCTCGGTGGGCCCGATCTTCTCCCTGGTGTATTCTCGCCATGATTCAACATCGTCTCAGTATTCTCCTCGTCCTGCACCTTCTGCTCTTCCTGACGAAGAGATCCGCCGCCAGCTCCAAGAAATGCGTTAAGAGCTTGACGCCCCAAGCAAGCCCATCCGCTTCAAAATAAAGCGGAGCAGGGCACCCTTCTCTAAGAAGATCATGGAGGAAGTGATTCCCTCCCACGTCAAGCTGCCTGCCATCGAGCCTTATCATGGCTCCTCCGACCCCGACGATCATCTCAGCAGCTTCCGATCAATAATGATGTTCCACGGGGCATCAATGCGGTCCTCTGCCGCGCTTTCCTTCCACCCTCAGGGGATCTGCCCGAACTTGGTTCATTGCTTTGAAGCCAGGTTCTATTGATTTGGCGAGCTGAGCCACCTTTTCAGCAGCCAGTTCGTCAGTAGCCGCCGCCACCGACGGAGATCCGACTCCCTCTCTGAGGTTAAGCAGAGAGAGGGGGAGTCCCTGAAGAAGTATCTTGGCCGTTTCAACACGGCCATGCTGGAGGTGGACCACCTTAATCATGAGGTGGCCATGTCCGCCCTAGTAGGTGGAGTATTGAAGGAGAGCGACTTTTACTTGGCCTTGAGGTTAGCTACCCTCCAAACCTCTCCGACATGATGGCCTTGGCAGACAAGTATGCCAGAGTCGAGGAGTCGCGGAGAGCCGCCCGAGCCGAGCTGACAAAGAAGGAGCCCAAGGGCTCGGATAAGCACCGACCTGCCCGCGGCCAAGTCCGCCTCGCCGCTAAAGGGTTCCCCAGCCACCGCCAAGGAACCGCACTCGGAGCCCCCTAGGAGGTTCCACCGGTTCACTCCGCTCACTGCCCCAAGAGCGGAGATCCTCATGGAAATCGAGCGCCAACTCCCTCGACCTCCTCTCAGAGGGAATGCGGCCCGGAGAGATCCCGCAAAGTATTGCCGCTACCACCGCGATCATGGCTGACACTGAAGAGTGCTGGCAACTAAAGAATGAGATTGAAAGGCTCATCCAGCGGGGTAGACTGGATCGGTTCAGAGGAGCACCTGAGCCAAGGAACGGGGGCGATCGCCGGCCTGAGCCCCAGCAGCAACCTCCTCCAAATCCTCCGTCGCTGGCCACATTAACATGATTGAGGTGGTCGGTAGTCCTTCAGGGGGAGGGACGATGAAGAAGGTCCGGTGCCGAAGAAAGCACGACCTGATGAGATCTCTTTCTCCAATGACGACTTCTAGGGGATACAGTTCCCGCACGATGATGCGCTAGTTGTATCTCTTAATTTGAACAACTATGATGTAAGCCGAATTCTAATTGATAGTGGAAGCTCCGTCAATGTTTTGTACCTTAATGTGTTTGTGAAGATGAAGCTTCTCATGGAGAGCCTCTGAGCCGTGGACTCCACCCTAATGGGGTTCACCGGCGATGTCATCATCCCGGAGGGGGTCGTAACCTTGACGGTCCGTGCGGGGACCTGGCCCCGCGTAGCCACTGTGTATGCAGATTTCCTGTGACAAGCTTCGGTCGTCCTACAATGCAATCTTGGAAAGACCCGGTCTAATGTCCCTCAGAGCCGCCGTCTCCATCCCACATCTTGTTATGAAGTTTCCTACCGAGCGAGGGGTAGGTGTAGTTCGGGGAAGTCAAGCCATAGCTCGGCAGTGTTTCGTCACCAGCCTGCAATCCAGACTGCCCGAGGTCGATGGACTAGACGCTCGGGAGGATTTCGTCGAGCAGCGAGGAGAACCAACCGAAGAGCTGGAGGAGGTGCCACTGAAAGAAGCTCGGCCTGACCAAACCATAAGGATCGGGTCGCTACTGAAAGGGAAGCCCGACTGAAGCTGATCGACTTTCTTCGAAGGAATGCTGATGTCTTCGCCTGGTCAGCCTCAGATATGCCTGGGATTAGTTCGGACGTCCTTGTCCATTGTCTTAATATGGACGAGATATCTCGACCCGTGAAGCAGAAGAAGAGGAGCTTCGCCCCTGACCGGCAGAGAGCGATTGAAGAGGAGGTGGACAAGCTCATCAAGGCAAACTTCATTCGAGAGGTAAATTATCCAAGCTTGCTGTCCAATGTTATGGTGAAGAAGTCGAACGGCAAATAACGAATTTGCATCGACTTCACCGATCTTAATAAAGCATGCCCGAAGGACAGCTTCCCTCTCCCGGATTGACCAACTCGTGGATGCCACTTCCGGCCATCAGATGCTGACCTTCATGGACGCATATTCAGGCTATAACAAAATTCGGATGGCACCCGAGGATGAAGAAAAGACCGCCTTCATAACTGACCGAGGTACCTATTGTTATCAAGTCATGCCTTTTGGTATGAAGAATGCAGACGCCACCTATCAAAGGCTGGTAAACAAGGTCTTCAAGGAGCAAATCGGTCGGAACATGGAGGTATACGTTGATGACATGCTGGTCAAAAGCAAGAAGCTTCCCAGCATATCAAAGACCTCTCAGAGAGCTTCACGACACTCCGAAAGTATCGAATGAAGCTCAATCTGACAAAGTGTGCTTTCGGCGTCACCTCGGGAAAGTTTCTGGGCTTTATGGTTTCTCAGCGAGGCATCGAAGCCAACCGGCAGAAGATTCAAGCCCTTCAACAAATGGCGCCCCCGACATCTGTTAAAGAAGTCCAGCGCCTGACCGGGAGGATTGCGGTCCTCAACCGCTTCGTGGCTCGGTCAGCCGAGAGGAGCCTCCCGTTCTTCAAAGCTCTCCAATCCGCCAAGAACTTTCAATGGACTCCTGAATGCCAAAAATCATTTGAAGACCTCAAGAAGTATCTCGGCTCACCGCCTCTCCTCAGCAGCCCAAATCCGGGAGAGATGCTATTTTTGTACCTGGCAGTTTCAGAAGGCGCAATTAGCTCAGTCTTGGTCAGAGAAGAGAAGAAGACCCAAAAGCCGATCTATTATGTCAGCAAACTGCTTTGGGACGCCGAGACAAGGTACACCCGAATTGAGAAGCTAGTATTGGCCCTGATAACGTCGGTTCGGAGGTTGCGATCATATTTCCAGGCGCATTCTGTGACAATCCTTACCGAGCAGCCCATCAAGGCGGTGGTCCACTGTCCCGAGACATCAGGAAGAATGGCTAAATGGGCCATTGAATTGAGCGAGCATGATATCCGATATCAGCCTCGCCCGGCCATCAAAGCGCAGGTTCTAGCCGACTTCCTCCTTGAATGCACTATCCCAGAAGATGGCTCCGCTTCTGACTCCTCCGAGCATCCAAGATGAACGCCCTGTGGTTGCTCCACGTCGATGGATCCTCCAACGCCAATGGCTCCGGTGCTGGTTTAGTCCTCACCAGCCCAGAGGGGGCGACCTTCGAATATGGCGTTAGATTCTCCTTCCCAGCCTCTAACAATGAAGCCGAATATGAAGCTCTGTTCGCCGGACTCCGAATCGCCCGTGATCTGAAAGGGAAGAAGCTAAATGCCTTCACCGACTCTCAGCTGGTAGCAGGTCACGTACGGGGCGAGTTTGAGGCCCGAGAGCCAAACATGATTCGGTATCTCCAAAAGGTGCGGAACCTACACTCTCACTTCTCTGAATTCGAAGTTATCCAGATCCCCAGATCTGAAAATGCTCGTGCCGACCTATTATCCCGGCTAGCAACTGCGGAGTCGATGGACTCCGAGCAGAAGTTTCCCTTAAAAATCCTGGAAAGGCCTAGCATCGCGGAGGCAGGCCGACTAATGCAGAATGAGGTCGAACCATCTTGGTTTGACCCTATATTAAAGTATCTTAAAGAAGGGTCGCTCCCAGTCGACCGCAGGGAAGCAAGGAAGCTGAGACTGCAAGCTACCCACTATGTGCTGATCGACGACCAGCTTATAAGCGGTCCTTTTCCATGCTGCTGCTCAGATGCCTCCGCCCGTCTGAAGCTGATTATGCTCTTCGAGAGGTGCATGAAGGAATTTGCGGCAATCATCTAGGAAGTCGATCTTTATGCCACAAGGTGCTTCACTAGGGATATTACTGGCCAACCATGCAAAAAGATGCCGATGATCTCGTCCGAGTTTGTGACCCATGCCAGAGGCACTCCAACATCCAGAGGCTCCTCTCTGCCAGTCTGGTCCCTATTTCCTCCGTTTGGCCCTTTGCTAAGTGGGGGATGGACATTCTTGGCCCTTTTTCCCTCGCCACTGGACAGAGGAAGTTCTTATTCGTCGCCATTGATTACTTCACTAAGTGGGTCGAGGCTGAAGCAGTTGCCCAAAAAACCGAAGCTCGGGCCAGGGATTTCGTGTGGAAATCCATTATTTGCCGTTTTGATCTCCCGCATACCATCATCACCGACAATGACAAGCAATTTGATAATCCCAAGTTCCGAGAGTTCTGCGAGGATCATGGCATCAGTCATCGCCTCACCTCAGTAGGGCATCCGTAAGCCAACGGAGAAGCCGAGGTAACAAACCAGATCCTACTTCAAGGGATTAAAGCCCGGCTCGTCAGAGCCCGAGGCAGATGGGCGAATGAGCTTCATCATGTTCTGTGGGCCTACCGCACCACCCAGAGAATCCCCACCAGCAAGACCCCGTTCCGGATGGCCTTTGGCACGGAAGCCGTCATCCCTGTGAATAGGCCTTCCCTTTCTGCGAGTGAAAAGCTACTCAGAAGAGGCTAACGACGAGCAGCTCCACACCAATCTCGACTTGGTGGAAGAGATCAGGAAAAAGCTCGAATTAGAATGGCGCGTACCAGCAAAGAGTGGCCTGCTACCATGCCTCCAGAGTCAAAGATAAATCCTTATCGCCTGGCGACCTTGTCCTCCGGAGAGCATCCATCTCCAAACCGCTAGAGCAAGGAAAGCTCTCGCCAAACTGGGAAGGCCCCTACCAAGTAGCGGAAGTCATCGGACCTGGCACCTACAAGCTCAGATCTAAGCGGGAAATCCATTCCTCGGACGTGGAACTCGGACAATCTCCGCGTATACTATCAGTAGGGTACGCCTCTTTGACCTGCCCCGTTTATAACTTTGGCATGGTATTCCTGTTATCTAGGACATGGTCGCTTCTTTGGAAAAACTGTGATGAGAAATGGATACCTCTAGCTCACTCTCGGTACAACCGAGCTATTTCCCGAGCTTTCAATTGAATCTCCGAACCTCGGCTGGGTCAAGTCCTACTTTATAAAGACTCGGTATGGCCGAGCGCCCCCAGTATGATTAAGAGCCGAACGATCTCCAAAGCTTCGTTCGGATTCGGGCCGCTTACAAGCCCCGGCCGAACCAAACGTTCTCCTAAACTTAGCTCGGATTCGGGCCGCTTACAAGCCCCGGCCGACCTAAGCGATCTCCAAAGCTTCGTTCGGATTCGGGCAGCTTACAAGCCCCGGCCGAACCAAACGTTCTCCTAAACTTAGCTCGGATTCGGGCTGCTTACAAGCCCCGGCCGAACCAAACGTTCTCCTAAACTTAGCTCGGATTCGGGCCGCTTACAAGCCCCGGCCGACCTAAGCGATCTCCAAAGCTTCGCTCGGATTCGGGCCGCTTACAAGCCCCGGCCGAACCAAACGTTCTCCAAAACTTAGCTCGGATTCGGGCCGCTTACAAGCCCCGGCCGACCTAAGCGATCTTCAAAGCTTCGTTCGGATTCGGACAGCTTACAAGCCCGGCCGAACCAAACGTTCTCCTAAACTTAGCTCGGATTCAGGCCGCTTGCAATCCCCGGCCGACCTAAGCGATCTCCAAAGCTTCATTCGGATTCGGGCAGCTTACAAGCCTCGGCCGAACCAAACGTTCTCCTAAACTTAGCTCGGATTCGGGCCGCTTACAAGCCCTGGCCGACCAAACGTTCTCCTAAACTTAGCTCGGATTCGGGCCGCTTACAAGCCCCGACCGACCTAAGCGATCTCCAAAGCTTTGCTCGGATTCGGGCCGCTTACAAGCCCTGGCCGACCTAAGCGATCTCCAAAGCTTCGTTCGGATTCGGGCAGCTTATAAGCCCCGGCCGAACCAAACGTTCTCCTAAACTTAGCTCGGATTCGGGCCGCTTACAAGCCCCGGCCGACCTAAGCGATCTCCAAAGCTTCGTTCGGATTCGGGCAGCTTACAAGCCCCGGCCGAACCAAACGTTCTCCTAAACTTAGCTCAGATTCGGGCCGCTTACAAGCCCCGGCCGAACCAAGCGATCTCCAAAGCTTCGTTCAGATTCGGGCCGCTTACAAGCCCCGGCCGAACCAACGTTCTCCTAAACTTAGCTGAGATTCGGGCCGCTTACAAGCCCCGACCGACCTAAACGTCCTCCTAAGCTTTGTTCGGACTCGGGCCGTTTACAAGCCCCGGCCGACCTGTCGGTTTCTAAAACGCAGAACATTGTTCGATGGTGACAAACATCTTGGGGATGGCAGCGAAAATAGAAGTTGCAAAAAACCTTCCTTATTTATCATAAAGGAAACAACAAAGATGAAAAGAAAAGATAGAAAGAACCCTCACAGGGGTTTATCGTCTTTCCAGAAGCCACCGAGCCCTCCTCACGCCGAGCCAACTCGGCGACCTGTTGACGAAGGGACGCTATTTCCCTTCCTGGCTGATAACACGGCGAAGGAGCTCGACCTCCCTTGTCGAAATGGCCAAATATCGCTCGACCATTCTTTGAAGTTGCTCATGGCTCGCGAACGCCGACGCCAGAACCACCCCATCAACAGTCACTGCAATGCGGCTCCCCCGGGAGTCCCTACGGCCGTTAGCACCGCCGTTCGGCCCTTGAGTCGATCGCCTTTCGCCGCCGGAGGCCATATCCACACTCAAGAGTCGTTGGGAGACTAGCCGAAAGGATGACCGGCACAGGCATCCTCTTGTCCATATTTAAATCACTCCTGGCGAGTATTTCGATCACTCGAGTCATTAATCTCGACCCGTGGAAACTGACCATACGTCATCGCCTCAGTAGGCGCTTGCGGGAGACAAGGGGTCGCGCCCCCTCATCGAGGAAGATCGGGAAGCATCGACGGGGTGCGCAGGGAACTCCCCCTTTTCTAGGGACCAGACTCCCTCCGGTTTGCCAAACCCTTCTGAAATAAATATCCTCGATAACCTGCCAGACTCCCTTGAATTGGAGATCCTTGAAAAGACGCGGAAAAGCGCGTCAGCGATCGGCACTAGCTCGCCTCCCTGAGGATAACCAAGTCATAAAACTCGGGCGCCCCATGCGTCGCTCGGATAACCCTCATCCTCTTTGGCAGCCCGCATCAGACTCTACATTTGCTGCAAGAGCCAAACAAAATATTATACCTCGGCAACAACCGAGTGATATCCTTCATACCTCGGCAACAACCGAGTGATATTCTGAAGCTTTGGCTTAGTCGAGTAATCTCTCCATCGCTCTGACGCGGCTAAGGCGTCCTATTATACCTCGGCGGAGGCAAACGACCTCCCATTACTCAACAGCAAAGGCATGTCACGAACTGTCTTTCCCTGCCAAATACCTGCCTCAATAAATAAGATCATGCCTATCTCATGAGTCCACAGGATCGCCCAGGTCCCTCTTTGACTCAATCATGGATATACGCTATCTCCGCTGAGGACCGGACACTGGCCTTAGCAAGAACCAAGCCGCGATAGCGCTGCCGAAATATGCTACAGCATAAAAAGCGTGATATGGGAGTAACAACTCTCAGAACAGAAGAGGCAGAGATTAAAGAAAGAAGGAATGAAAACTTTCTTTATTTCCTCATCAAAAGAAAAGTTACAACCTCATACGAGGAGTTACAAGTGCATCAAAGCACAGGAAATAAAAACGAGTACATAGCTCGGCCAAACTGCTTCAGTCAGTTTCGATTAATGATGACATTTCGGCGTCTGATCCAAGAAATCAGACAAATCAGACAGCTCGCCCCTAACCGCCGGCTAAGGCCGATCCAGCACTCCATGGGTCCTCTGGATGAATTAAGGGATCCAAAAAGAGACGTAGACCCGTGGACGCAGATGCTGAGAAGCTTCCCCCTGGGTGGGATGCTAGGCTGCAGGTCGCTGCCCGATTGAGAGAGCTAGGGGACCATCAGCCCACACTGCTCTCAACTCCCTCTTCGCATGACGGAAGATTCCCCGCACGAAGGGGCTAAGCATCCAGCCCGAGGGAGGAGGTCCGTGCGTGCTACGGGGGTGCCTGTGCACTTCCTACCCTACGACCCCCAGCCAAACCACAAAGGACACACAGGAAGCGCATATGTGCGCTCTCTATGTGATCTCTGCGGACCTCCTGTGCGCTCTCCATGTGATCTCCGAAGCTCCTCCCTTGAGGATGAGCTGCTCTTCAGCGACTCCTTCATCACCCTAACTATCCGGGGGAAGACGACTTGCAAAAGGAAAACCCGGTCCCTCCGCTCTAAGCCTCAGGGATATAGGAATTATGAAAATTTCACAGCTCACAGAGAAGAAAATTTTTGGGGATGGCCTAATACGGCTTCTTCCTCCCTTTCTTATAGGCAAAATGGACCGGGAGCAGATATTAAAGCAGAAAGCCCCAAGATTCAAAATACCCAATCCACGCTGCCACGTGGCCTCCCAGAATGAAAAGAGCGCCCTTCTATGCGCGTCAAATGCATCGCTCAGTCCATGACGTACGCCAGAGGATCTCCTCTGATCCCGGATCATGGGTCATAATTGCAAAAATCGCTCGCTGATCTTAAAGATACGGGCATACCTAGGAAATCATCTAGTGAAAACGACACCCTCCAATGGCAAACGAGCGCCTGCATCGTACGTTGAAACGACTCGTGTTGGGAAAGATCGACGAGATAAATGCCCTTGGAAAATACCGAGGCAACCTTTTGCTGGCTACAAAGCCGTATTATCTACTTCGGCAAAACGAAGGTCGACTCGCCTTGAAAAAAGACAAGGCACTGACAGAGTAATAAAGAGGCACGGAGGCCAAGTACTCCTCGATAAAGGTGTTTTAATATTCCTCGCTCCGGCCTAATTGCCTGTTGTATCCAGGCACGAACCTGGACATCGCCTTGTGCTTCCATCCAAGGCCAAGCCGCTTTCATACTTCGGAACAAACCGAGGTATCCCTTTCCAGTCCGGCATGACTGAGTGTTATCCTACACTCCTATTCAGACTAAGGTAGCTGCCTTTATCTCAACGATGACGAAACACTCTTTATACTTCGACTAAAGCATAGGCGCTACGCCTTGAACCTTACCGAGGTGGCCAAAAATCCCCAAAGAGAGTGGCTCACTTATAAGACTTGCACGGTGAAAGCAAGCATTTCAAAAACAGCAGCAAGCACAAAAGCTACGAAAACTTTTCTCTTCATTCATCATAGAAAGGGCGACAGAAAAGAAAGAAAAATACATCGGCCCTCACAGAGGCTTGTCATTTTCTCCAGGAGCGGCTGAGCCCTCCCCTCGCTGCAGAGCCAGCTCGCCCACCAGTTGCTTAAGGGACGCCACCTGCTTCTCCAATCGGCTATTAGCCTCGCAGAGGAGCACAATCTCCCTGGTAGAGACGACTATGTGTTGCTCGACCGCCTTTTGGAGTTGCTCGTGGCTTGTAAACGATGATGCCAGGACTTCCCCATCGATGTTTATCCTAGTACGGCCCCTGCGGGTCCCCCAACGGGCATTGACGCTGTTGACTGGTGCTCCGGCTGATCTCCCTTCATCCTCAGAAGCCATCTTGTTATCACAAGTTTAGATAAACTAACAAAAGATCGGCAGAGGAAATGGTTAGCGATAGCCTACCACCCACTGGAATTTAAACTACTTCGGGCGAGTACCCTAATCACCCGAGCCATCAGCTCTAACGCCACTGCCATAAAGCCTCGCCACGCGTTGTCGCTTCAGTGGCTGCTCACGGGAAGGGAAGAATCGCTCCCTCTTTATCGAAAATGATAAGTAAATGACGGTGGAAAATTCAACAAACCCCCCTTTTGGGATCAAACTCTCTCCAAAGGCGCGTCCACTTTCTCGCCTTGATCAGACCGAACTATCTAGCTTCGGCTCCAACCGAGCTATTCTTATATCTCGGTCCTGCTCGATCTACCCTGATACTTCGGCCTTGATCGAGATGTTTATTCAGGTCCGAGTTAAGTCGACCAAACAATGCGGATAGGCCATGAGCTGCCCGCGGTCGAAAGAAAACTTGAGACAAAAGACCATTCAAGAAAAACAATCACGCAGAAGAAAAAGGTCTATTCTTGAAAACGTCAACCGGGTTACAAGTTTGAAAAACAAAAACATACAGATAACCCTTAAGAATCAGGGTCGGGAACGGCCCCAGCGGCCTCGATAGCTTCCTCGGTGACGTTCGGGGGAGCTTGACTTGTCTCACCCTTTTCAAACACTGTTGTTTCCCCGGTGGTATGACGAGTATGCCCTTCGGGAGCTGCGGCCACACTAACATCCAGAACAACGTCGAGATCGGTGTCCGAAACATCGATATATTCGTCCTCTTCATCCCCTGGGGAACAAGCCTCGAAGGTTTCAACATCCAAGAAGGAGAGATCTCATTCTGGATGCTCCTTGGATATCTTACTTCGAGTTTCCTCTACACCAAGCTGGTAGGCGTCGACACAGGTTGCATCTTGTTCGCTCCTGAGTAGAGCGAGCCGCATTTCAGTTTCGGCAACTTGACCCCGCAGTAAGGCAATCTGCTCCTCGGTCTCACTGACCCGCCTCTCGAGCTCTAGGTTCCTCCCTTGGCTAGATGCCAGTTCCCCTTGCAGGGACTGCGTTTTGACTTCGATTCTCCAGCTCCGCCTTTTTCATCTGTAAAAACAGAATTAGCCGATGCCACGATGAGCCAGTTAAGGAAGCTAAAAGGGGTAGTACCTGATGAGGGGTAAAATCGTCATTGCATTGTTGACCGCTCACATCAGCGATTGGGTCACGCCCGTCTAAATGCCCTGCTTGCCAACTGGCCTGCTGGTGTGACATTCTAGCAAAAAAGAGTCTCCTCATAATGAAGAAAGAGAACAAGAGGGAAAAAGGGTGCGTGGGTTCTCCCAAGGGCCCCTCATTAATATCCGGAAGTCAAATCAATAGGGTGGAGCATTTAATGGTGCAAAAACGGTCATAATGACTTAGCCAGCATTTAATGGAATAAAAGAGAGAGAAAGTATAGTTCGGCCAACATGCCTCGGCAAATATAGTTCGGCCAACATAGCTCGACCATCATAGCTCGGCCAGCCTCAGCATCAGCCAGCTTCAGCATAGCTCGGCCAACATAGCTCGGCCAGCCTCAGCATCAGCCAGCTCCAACATAGCTCGGCCAGCCTCAGCATCAGCATAGCTCGGCCAACCTAGCTCGGCCATCATAGCTCGGCCAGCCTCAGCCTCAGCCAGCTTCAGCATAGCTCGGCCAGCCTCAGCATCAGCCAGCTTCAGCATAGCTCGGCCAACATGCCTCGGCAAATATAGTTCGGCCAACATGCCTCGGTAAATATAGCTCG
The DNA here is from genome assembly GCA_900491605.1 of Calamus simplicifolius. Lineage (NCBI taxonomy): Eukaryota > Viridiplantae > Streptophyta > Magnoliopsida > Arecales > Arecaceae > Calamus > Calamus simplicifolius. The sequence goes on along the minus strand of UESW01004174.1, from coordinate 1,957 downwards.
GCCTCGCAACCACGCTATGTCTTTTGCATCAAGGCATTTATGACCTCATAAAGGCCACATATATCCACCTTCTTTAAGACATTCAATGCCTTATTTTCTTCCATACATTAAGGCATTTATGGCTGCCACGTTCGCCCTTATGCCTCGGCACCTACCTCCGCCGAGCCTCCACAAGCCATGATGACTGAACCACAACACCTCTGCGGAATCTGACGCGGGAGAGTTCAAATTCACTGTAACAGAATAAGATTCCAAACAAGGAATCATGCCAAAACGTGGCCTAGGACCTAATAGTGGCCTAAGGACCACGCGGCCACTGAGTCTCGAGCCATCAGCCAGCTCTCCCCGCCTCCCAGCCGTCGATCCTCTAACTAACCAGATATGGATCCTACCGGCCCTGTAACAACCTGATTCGAATCCGTTTCGAATCCACAAACTTTCAGACCTCATCCAGAGCACGTCCAAGAAGTCAGGTGACCGCCTATAATACTACCACCCTCAAGCCTCTCAGGTACGGCGATTCTATGCCCATTTTTCATTGGTAGTTCTTACACTCCGCCATGAAAGCTCCCACGAGAGCTCGGAGGAACTCTTCCCGGGGGATCCTTCTCCCCATATTTGTTGATTGCTGGTCTCCACTGACTTGGGCGTCGGAGGGTCTTCCGCAGAGGGCCACCCCCAACGCCTCTCGCGTGAGGACTGTCTTGCAGGTCCGCCCCGGAGGGAGCCCGCGCTGCAGCCCGATCGTGCCCGAGTCGGAGGACGGATTTCAGCGGCAACAGATTGGCGCTAGAGGAAGGCCTCAAGTCCCGTTAAACTTGAAAAAGGAGACAAGGATCTCGATCTGGAAGAGAACCTCTCCAATGGCTAATCGGAGAAGGGCAACTTCTGAAGCCCAGGATAAGGTCGCCTCCCAGAGACCTGATCCGGTGAGCAGTGTGGCGCCGCTGCCCACCGCCAGCTGAGACTCCGTCGCCCACCAGCTGTCCCAGTGACCTAGGACCCGTTCGCCACACTGGTCCAGCAGGTCCAGGCCCTGATCCATCTAGTTCAGGAGCGCCATACAGCTCCCATCCAGTTTATAGCTACCCCTGCTCCATGCCTCCTCGAAGAGGACCGCAGCTCCTCTTTCTCCAGCTACTTCTTCTGGTCCGCATGGAGTTGCGGACCCCATATCAACCTCAGGAGGCAGACCAGTCCCGCAAAGGGGCTGCGACAAGGATCTCCCAAGATATCGGCGGGCCCGATCTCTCCGGTGTCCTCTCGCCACGACTCGACGCCGTCTCCGCCTTCTCCCTGCCTTGGCACAACAGATCGGCTTCCATAGCCGCGCTATGCGCACCAAGGCATTTATGGCCTCATAAAGGCCATGTGCATCTACCTGCATTTATGCCTTATCTCCTTCCATCATTAAGGCATTTATGGCTGCCGCGTTGCCCCCTAGGCACCTTTTGCGTGAGGAAGGATGGCGTCATAAGCCAAGACAAGGAGTTCTTGACTCCATGCTTCACAGAAGTCCAACGTCCAGCTTCAACCTCGGCCAGTGGATCTACCGCACCACACAGAGAGTCCCCACAGGCGAGGCCCCGTTAGGATGGCCTTCGGCGTAGAAGCTGTCATCCCCGTGGAGATAGGACCCCCCTATCCGCGGATGCTATCATGCCTCCAGAGTCAAAGGGAGATCCTTCTCGCCCGGCGACCCTGTTCTTCGAAAGCATCTGTCTCCAAACTGCTGGAGCAGGAAAACTGGCACCAAATTGGGAAGCCCCTACCAAGTGGCGGAGATCATTGGACCGGGAACCTACAAGCTGCAAGATCTAAACGGAAAGCTTGTCCCCCGGACGTGGAACTCGGGACAATCTCCGTAAGTATTATCAATAGGGTATGTCCTATATCCATTTTGATATGCCTTATTACCTTCCTGTCGGCATGTATTTTCGTAATTTGCAACGTGAAT